>JASAMV010000037.1:0-23053 GCA_030248065.1 Rhynchonema sp. JSB1_4
TAGCTTCCCACGCGTTTTTTTTGTTGTGGTTGTGACAGAATTGATACACTAATTTTGGTGTGGGGGAAAACAACTTTGACGCCGGTCAAAATCATTGGTGCCTCTCAGTGTGTCACAAATTACAGCCCAAACAAAAATTGACAGGCCATCTAGCGCCGCCCGTGCGTGTGCGCCCTCGCATGCGAAAAGTTGAAACGTGGCCCTGTTTACGAAAAAGAGAGCGCTAACAATATGAAGAAATTTATGTTGCGTACGGACAATTCAGCAGAGCCGGATTGAGCAACACCACCTGGAACACAAAGAAAGACACTGCAGTCCTTTTTTCTTTGCTCAATGTGATCTTGTTCACACTGGCTTTGCTCATTTGCCCCTGGGAACGTTTATGTTTCCTCCTCAGAAAAAACAAAGCTATGTAATTTTCAGGAAGCCACCGAAGGAGCACCCGGGCACAATGATAGAAAGAAACGAACAGTGATCTACGAGCTATATCCGATAGCGCAGCGACAGTTCGGTCGGAACTACCGTCGTGATCGTGATAGAACAAGATGGGACTAGAAAAGCTCGCCCCCAATGGTATAGTTTAGGTTTGGGCTTGCGGTCAGACTGTAACTTAGGTTTGACGCAATCCTAAGCCTTAAAGTAGGCCTAACTCAATAAGCCCAAGCCCAAACATAAGCTATAGTCTTTCATTTTATTCTCGGTCCAAACAAAGTATGCAGCAAATGTTTCATCGCAACAGCAGCCATCAAGTAACACGCATGTTTCGAGCCAGTTGTCTATTGGTTGCACAATGACTTTATAAGAATTGGTCAAATTTTTTTCCTGAATCGTAAAGAGGGAAAGTGACGGGGTGATGACGTTGCGTTGCATGATCGCACACAAAGCATGTGGTAAAGAGAATGTTTCACACCTGCGGCAACGTGGTTGATCTGCTGGATTATTTTCGGGTGAAAATGTTTTGTGAGAATCACAAATAGCACAGTGGTTAAGAGTGACTGAACTTGAAAATCAGGATTGATTTGATGAATTCTTATATGGTCATTGTGCAACCAATACCTATTGGTTATCATCAACGACGATGACTGCTGTTTTCAAGGCGTTGAGACCAGGGTTGGGTTAAAAAAAGTTTTTTAAAAAAAAGTTCGCCACTTTTTCTTTTTTTAAAAATTAGAAAAGTAAGTTCACTTTTTTTATTATTTCTCAACTTTTTTATTATTTTCCCCCTTTTTGTGGTGAAATTGAATGTTTTATGCATGTTTCTGCTTGCTTTTTCTCAAAAAATCGCCTGCGGCGCTTGTATTTCGCATCGGTACAATGTCATTACAACGTTAGACAGTCCGTGACTCCACTAAACAACCTAAGCAGCAGGGTTGAAAAAATTTTTTTTTACTAACGAGCTTTTTAAAAAAAAAATTTTTGTTGATTTTTTTTGACGAAAATTTTTTTTATTAGAAAAAGTGTTGCAAACGACGTTTCAGGATAAATGAAATCGATACAACATATTTTTCAAAAGTTGAAAAATTTTCGCCTGAGACCCAACTTGTGCGGTGACACCCGGTAGTATTGTGCAGATTCTATGGTCTCCGACCAGTGTGAGGTTGATGTTCACTAACGATGTTACTCTAATATATTGTAGCATGCTGTACAACGTATTTTAATGCATCTAATGCCGAATATCTGATATACGACCATCAAAATATCGATTACAGCCCAAATCTTGCGTGTCAGATCGACTTTGCGCGCCCGGTTTTGTACCATACCTGCATCTGTACATGTGTAGTACATTATCGGCGCCACATCACTCTAAAAGACTAGCCCCGCGCATCCCTGTACGTATTTGGGGGCGATACAGGGCGCCGCAGGCGCGATTTTGGAAAAATTGTCCCGTCCACAGAAAAAAAGTGCCAATTTTTTGCCTCGAAAAAGGCCATTTTTGGACATTTCAGCCCATTTTGGGCAACTTTTTTTTTTAAAAAAGCAAAATCTGAGTTTCAAAAAAAATTTTTTTTTAAATTTTTTTTAATTAACCACTTTTTTTGAAACAACCCTGCTAAGCAGCCGTCATTATGTGCGCATTCAGTTATTCCAGGAAGTCAAATCTGCTTGAAGTCCAAAGTTATCGTTCCAACACCGCGGGTTATGCAGCTGCTTTCATGTAACTTTGCTTAAAAAATGTGCCAATCATTTACCTTTCCCGTGACTTCACTTTCCCTTCACTTTTTATACTACAATCTACAGATGTTGGTACATATGGTGGACAGGGTATCCCCAGCGCGAATTGTCACGTTATCTGGCTCATTGTAAAAAAATATAACCTCGCTACTGCAAATTTGTGAACACAACTGGTCGGTGTCAACTATTCCTATATTCTCCAGTACACTCAAGTATACTTACAAAAAATTTCGACAATTTTTCACATTGAGAAGCGAAATTTTTGTGGTCCGGAATAAAAAAAGTAAATCTTAAAAAATTTTTTTTTAAATTCAGAACAATTTAAAAAGTTAGATAATAAAAGAATTTTTAATCCAACCCTGGTTGAGACATTTTCTGTGTACCGCCTCTGGACTGTTAAAGGGGAAATTGCACATTCCTAATCGCCTTTCAAGTTTTGCAAGTGTTTAAGACAGCAATGTGGGCATCACAAAAGTCAAATTACTTGGTATAAACTCTCAAACATGTACCGAGGAGATTCCGTTTAAGACAAGCCACTTGGGAACAAAATTCGGCGCGGACCGGCCGAATTTCTACCTGCGCATTCAGGCAAATTGCCTGATCAAAAAGCTCTCAAGGCGATGGAATGTTTCGCAGGATTTTTGAAACTCACTAACTATAGAATTTCGCTTTTCTTTTTATTTCGAAGTTCAACGAATTGTTCCAACGTGTCTGCTAAATGTTTCATGCTCTGCTTGTCACGCTGGAACAATTCGTCGAAATTCGAAATATAAAGAAAAGCGAAATTCTATAGATAGTGAGCTTCAAGAATCATGCGAAACATTCTATCGCCTTGACAGCTTTTTTTATCAGGCCGTTTGCCTGAATGCGCAGGTAGAAAATTCTGCGCCAAATTTTCTTCCCGATTGTTCCCTTTAAACTGCTTCTCCTGGGTAAATTCAAACTACGCCAACACGAGCCCGATTTCGAAGGTGGCGTGCATTCAAAACGAATAGAATGTGAAAATCATCATGCTCGACTTTGTATTCTTCAACGTGTAACATTTCCCAAATCAGCAGCCACGTCAGAATGTTTCACTATTTGCCAGCTCCGAAATCGGGCTCGTGTTGGCGTAGTTTGCCTTTACGCGTTTCAGAGTTTGTATCAAGTTATTTGACTTTCGTGATGCCCACACGACTGTCTAAACACCTGTGGGGTTTGAAGGGCGATTAGGAATGTGCAATTTCCCCTTCTAGCAGACCTGTACAACCACCCTCGGCACCCTCGGCCCGGCCGAGGGTCATTTTGGATTTGCCGAGGGTAAATTCCGGCACCCTCGGCAAAAATTACCAGACCCCCCTCAAAATCCAAACCAGTACCTCTTCCAAAAAGCATTTTAAACGTGTATTTTAGCCTTTTTATACTTCAGGTCGGCGCGCTTCGCGCGCATTTTCTGTCACTCATAACTTGTTATGCCTTTTTAATGTTGAAGTGCCATGTTGTATGCAAAGTATAGTGTTTCCGTTTTATAACAGTCCAGAGGCGGTATACAGAAAATGTTTCAACGCCTTGCAAACAGCAGACATCGTCGTGGACGATAACCAACAGGTCGACGTGGCTCGAAACATGCATGTTCTTTGATGGCTGCTGTTGCGATGAAACATTTGCTGTATACTTTGTTTGGACCCTTTGTTTGGACCGAGAATAAAATGAAAGACTATATATGTACATAAAGAAAGAAAAATGCCCCAAGGGGCATAAAAGAAATATGGTTCCCTGGCTGACTGGCATAAAAGAACGATACTAGCTTGCACCACTTTGCTGATGTTTCATTAGGCGTTGGAATAAACGTAAGTGTGTTCTGAGCTGTTTGATACCGAACAGTAGACATTGAACCATATTCCCGGCGCGTGCTGTCTTGCCACCAGAGACACAGGGCACGGAGATATTGAAAGCTTGCAATATTCTCTTTATTTCTCTCCTTGTTGAACCATCGTGCGCAGCCGAAGACTGCACAGTTACCGTCGTGAGGTTGAAAAGAAGAAACAGTTGCCTAAATACGTATGTGGGTATGCACGAAAGTTTCGATATCGGCTGGGTGTTGGTTCAAAAGAGTTCGCGCCGGGAATATGGTTCAATGTCTACTGTTCGGTATCAAACAGCTCAGAACACACTTACGTTTATTCCAGCGCCTAATGAAACATCAGCAAAGTGGTGCAAGCTAGTATCGTTCTTTTATGCCAGTCAGCCAGGGAACCATATTTCTTTTATGCCCCTTGGGGCATTTTTCTTTCTTGTGTCGTTCTTTTATATCGCGCAAGCGCCAAACAGAGAACCCGGATAAATCAGGCACAGAAAGTTTTCAGTTCCGGCAAGCAATGGTTCTAACACCAAGAAAATGTCGACCATCAGACTTTTCTCAAGTAATCAACGCACATGAGCGCAATGAGGTGTGGGGGTTAGTTTAAGGATGCTGTACTTTTTGGCAGGATATATGAGTCGGTGGTTATCGTGACATAAGGCCAATTTTGTGTTTCGATTTCACTATGGGGTTCTAACAATGGAGACACGCTTGTGTCTGCGTCTTCACCCACCACTGAAACAAAACCAACGCAGTGCCCCACGCGCATGTCCATGCTTTTGAGGAACATGGTAACTTGTCAAGTTATTTATTTTTTTTTAATTTACCGCCAGGTATGTATTTGACACCCTAGGTACCATCATTTATAGCGCACTGATTGCGCATCGTCTCAGAGAATGGCACTTGTTGGTTTAGTACCAAGCAAAGCTGTGCAAAGAACTTCCATGCAACCTGTCCCTTCAGCTTCAGCAACGAAATAAGTGTCAAACATCAGTCTCCAGATTGCTTTGGCCGCTGCATCTGATCTTGGATTCAATGTTACGTAAAAACTACTATTTAACTTTCCCACGAAAGTCAAATTATACATGCGGAAAAAGCTTCGAATGTTAGAGAGCAACAGCAATTTTAATTAACAAGTTGATATCTTGTGGGTATTTTATCATGAATGACATCACAGCGCATAAACTGCGAACCGCACCTGTGCTTAATAATTAATCTCAAATAAAAACACGAAAAAAACTGAAAAATGTTACCCAGAATTCATTAAAAGTTAGTAAGATAAAACAAAGTTAGCTGCGCGCGTGAATGTTTGAACCCGCGGCCTTTCATCTTCAGTGCTGCGCGTTATACCGCTCGGACATCGCTTCGCCAATCTCCTTCACAAGCTTTACTACATATGTAACTACGCGTGCATTGCTGCATTGCCTGTTGTGCTGGCTGCCTGTGTGTGTGTGTGCTGGCTGCCTGCCTGTGTGTGTGCTGGCTGGCTGGCTGTGTGTTGTGGGTAATACATTGTACGCTTTATCAATCAGGCAACTGCGTAGCGTGCACTAATGCATTGTTGTGTGTGTCTGAGCGTCCATTATGGCTCTTTTTGAGCTGAAAAACATTTAACCAATTGGAATTAATATATGTTTGACGTAACAACGATTAAAAACACATATAACCGCTGATTTTGGCTTTAGAACCATACTTTCTGTACAAAAAGTCATGGTCTGGAACAGTTCATACTAAAAGTTACGAACTCGGCGATAGCACCACCGTGTTTCTCGAGTGCGAAAACCACATAAACAACTTTAATAGTTCTGGTAACCCAACTTTTCGGCGAAATTTTACTTCGGGAAGCACACTTTACATACAAAAAGTCGTGGTCATGGTCTGGAACCGGTCTCAGTCGTGGAGTTACGAAGTCAGCGATAGCACCATCGTGTTTCTCGTGTGCGAAAACCCTATATGCGATATTAACATTTCTGGTGTTCAGTAACGTCTGGGCCCTGACTACTCTTTTGTGGAAAAAAAAAAGGGAAAGAACGTTTTTACAAAAATTTCAACTGTATCTTGCCCGCGATCGCGCGAGTGGGCACGCAGCGGAATGAAATTTTGTGTGGACCTAGAAGTCCACGCCGTACAAGTTGTGTGCAAGTCTGGGCTTCTCAAGTTGAGTCTTGTGAAAATGGCGTGAGTTTAAATTTTTCAACTCACGCAATATAAGGAATCAACCATATGTCGCTTAGCATTACCATGCTAGCTCCGATGTGGCTGGCATACAGTAGTATAGGTATAATGTATATGCATAGGTATTGTATCTTTGTTGTTGATTAATGACTGCGAAGCTTGTTGATGGGTTGGGTGGCACCAGCTATACTATGCCCTAAAGTGGGCTTGAATGATGCACGTGAATGCACTTGAATGACATCATAACCTATACCTGCACATTGTAACTGTACGTAATTGCATTGTCTCCGGTCTTCTTAGCTCACCAGAAGTGTTTTAAAGGGTGTGTCTAACGTCTCCTAACCCCATGTTTTGTTGGGTGGAATTGAAAGATGACCTCGAAAGGCCGCCGTGTGCAAAAAACCGCGTCTTCTAACTAGCCAAATCGCGAAATCTTGAGGGTTACTTTTCGAATTAAATCAATTTCCGGACACAAAATTCAGACTGAGCTGACGGAAAAAACCTGCGAAGCGAAACACACACAAACCAGCTTCTATGTGTTAAATGAAACATTCATTGTGTCCACAGTCAAGCCAGCAGCCAGAGCGATGTGTGCTGAGCGTCTACGTGCATTGTATAGGCGGCTGAGCCGCGCTTAAACATGCAATGTTTCAGCAGAATAATGCCAAACGTGAGTAGCGCCCACTCAAAAGCGCCTGGAGTTTTGTGTCCGGAAATTGATTTAATTCGAAAAGTAACCCTCAAGATTTCGCGATTTAGCGAGTTACAAGACGCAGTTTTTTGCACACGCCGGCCTGTCGAGGTCATCTTTCGATTGCACCTCATAAAACATGGGGTTAAGAGACGTTAGACACACCCTTTAAAGTTTCTTGATTCGTGGCATTACTTAACTAATTTGAACATTTCGGTCAACTTTTTAGGTATGTATTATACTTCCAGATTTTGTACGTAAACTTGATTATTCTGTTTTTAAATGTTATTTTGCGCCGTAAATGCTTGTGCTTGTTAAAGAAACCTGCCAAAACGTATTTATGAGTCTGAGAATACATGGCTAATGGCTCTATGAGCTCTGTAACACTGAAATAAGGTCTACTGACTTCATTCATAAAAATTACCAGACCCCCCCTGATTTTGCTTCCGAGGTTACCAGACCCCCCCAATTTTTCGATCTGAAGCCATTACCGGCCGAGGGTAAAAAATTCCTCCCGTACAGGTCTGCCTTCTAGGGCGCCCTTAGTCATAGTGGAAAATGGAAAATGGAAATGAAAAAATAATCTATGTCCAACTTTTCCATTTCCATTTTCAAGTATGACTAAGGGCATATTGGAAAATGGAAAATGGAAATGAAACAAAACATTTTCTGCGTAAAATCTGACCAATCAACGGCCGAGAACTGAGCGGAACAGAAAATGTTTTTGTCACATGTCAAAACATGACTGCTGCAGTTTCATTTCCTTTTTCCATTTTCCAATATGCCCTTAGTCATACCGGAAAATGGAAAAGGAAAACTTGAACATAGATTATTTTTTCATTTCCATTTTCCATTTTCCACTATGACTAAGGGCGCCCTAAGCTGGAGTTATACTTGTCCATTTTGGGCTTGTAGACAATGAGGACAAAATTTTCTTTGAATCATAGTTAGTGATAGCGTTGGAGCACTAACGTTCGACCAGCGTAAAAGTTGTTCCAGTGGTGAAGGGGAACAACTTTTTACGCTGGTCGAAATTAGTGCTTCAGCGCTATCACAAAATATGACTCAAACAAAATTTTGTTCTCATTGTCTATAAGCCCAAAATGGACAAGTCTAACTCCACCTTCACAAAACGGAAAGACTATACTTACCACTGGGGGCGAGCTTTGCCCCGACAAGTGAGTCAGATTACTGTCTACATATGTAAGTATAATTGGTTACTTTGCCACCATTTCCCCAAAATTATGTATCAGGTTCTGGCTGAAATTGCCAAGGATCTGTTCGGTTTCCCCGACTCAAAAATCGATCGTCTGGTCAATGGTGTTCGTCGATCCCACTGGATGCGCTCAAATGATCCACGAAAAAGGGACGACAACAAACCCACCCCATTGATCATCACATTCATTCGTGACATCGAATTGAGTTGGTTGCTGGACGATGCACACACGCTCAAGGACAAAACACTGCATGGACGAAAGGTACACTCATCATCTTTGATAATTTACGGAATAACAGGGCTCACTCAGATAAAATGAAACATCACTAGGCTTTAACCCCAGGTGTACGTGCGTCGCGATAAGACAGCATTCCAGCGTATGCAATACAAGGACGCGAAATCCATCGAGAATCGTTTGAAGGAAAAATTCGGCGACAAGAACGTCAAGCTCAGCGGCACACACTATCAGGTTAAAGGACAGTTCCGAAAACCAGATGGCACTTTTGGATTCGAGCATTTCAGCCGTTTTATTCCACTCATTCATTATTAGATTGTTATCCAAGTAAATACCTTATCGTCTCCATGATTTGCCGTTTCATTTTTTGTGCAACTAAAAATACTTTCTCAGTGAACTGGTCGCAGAAAACCTGATGCTACACGCATTATTTACATATTCTTGTCACAAACGTTTTTTCGGCTTCAGCCCCTAGGGGTTTAGTTGATGTTAATTTTTGCGATCACGTAATTCCGTGATAATTTGCTTCAAAGAGTAATCAATCCGTTGTCTACTCTTCCAAACTTTTTCAGTTATTCGCGAACCTCTGATCAACATAGTTGTTCTGATTAAAATGCCGTGAGCACGTTTTAAAATACCTATTTTACGTTTTTTTAAATTAAAATCAGGTTTGCCAGTATTGTAATGTTTATTCACTGCGGTACTTCGATCTTGCGTTATTGGCTGAATTTTATATGTCTGCTTTTCAAAACACGTCCGTAACTCATATGTTGGATTAATTCATGGTTCATTAAAAAAGTTTTTTTCGAATCATATTACACATCATATTTCTTACCATCTTATCTCAAATCCCTAAAAAATACGGTGACACCCAAACTATGATGTTATTTACTGTATTCTTGCTATCAATCAGTTTGATTAAAACTAAAAAATCTTGTTTTTTAAAAAAATGTGGCTTCGGATCCCGCTGGCTGGTAGGACCCCTATAACCTTCCCCCCAACCTCGGACACGGCTGAGTTTTGTCGCTAGCAGACATCAACTTTCCCCTAGGGGTCCCGCCTTTTTATCATGAACACAGACCTAACTCAAAATACGAATAATGCGTGCCTGACCCTGCATATGAGGTCACCCGGACAACAGAGTGTGCCAGCCAGCAGGATACCCACTAGACGTTATATTTATCCGAAGCCGATACATCAAGTGATCACTACCAATACAACGGATAAACCGCAAATCCTCATAAACCACACAGCCAAGCATATAGAGACAAAACCCTGTAGAAAACGAAACTGCAAAACATGTTTTTTTGTGGATTCAAAAACGCACGTGACATGTAACGCTACAGATAAAATATTTTGCTATATATCCGATACAGTTTGCACTTGTTCGACAAAGAACCTAATTTACTGCATAACATGCAATATATGTGGACAACAATATGTGGGCAAAACAGAACAGGAACTTCGTTCTCGTTTTGGACAGCACCGCAGAGATGTTGAAACACAGAAAAAGGGTACACCACTGGTTGATCATTTCATTCGTCACGGGATAAAAAGCATTAAGGTTTGTGTATTAGAAACAACAAATGTGACAACTGGAATAACACCGACACTACTCCATATGGAACTGAACTGGATAAAAATACTGAATACGGCACAACCCTGGGGACTAAATGACCAAATAAAAGGTTTTGGGACAGTCACTCAAATGGGCACTGACTGGGACATTAATGCAACGCACCCATATTTTAACATTAAGGTACCCAGGACTGGACGGAAAGATCGTGGCAAACGCAAAAAGAAGAAAAATAAACGAATAAACACAGACTTCATAAAAGAAATGGAATCTATAATTGCCGATAACGACGCTAGAAAGCTTTTTGTTTACCTGAAGTCATGCAACAAAAAAACATTGGAACACGGTTACAAAACAGCACAGCTTTGCAATGTCAGCAACATCACCAAGCTGTACATTATGGCATTCATGGCCGGTAAATTTTCGCCAAAGAAGTCACAGTCGGAACAAAAGAAAGTGGACCGCATAGTAGTCCCGTTCTCTAACAAAGGAGTTGCAAACATAATACTTAATACCATACTAAACAACTCTGTGGTGAAAAGAAAACTAGAAATTGAACCTAGTGAACGCAACCCAATCCAAATCGTATACAGAAACCCAGATAAACTTTCTAAACAAATTTTTAACTACAATAAAACAGTTAAACTTACAATTTGCAACCAAATTGATGATAGCAAATGTGTATGTCATGCTGAAACTTACCGTAATTTTATTGACAAAAACTATGGCCACGTTATAACTGGCGACCACAATATTTGTCAAGACATAAATTTGAGGAAACTACTGAAACTTGGTACTAACTTCAGACCAAACAAAAAAATATCTAAGGAAAATTTAATTGATGAAATAATGAAACCCATCTGTGAATATGCCCAAAAGTTGAAAAACCGACATAATCTCCTAAACATCTCAGATTACATAACTGAAGTTGAAGGCCGAATTCGAAATCGAGTGGAAGGCATTAACCTGAAAAACAGTTACGAAATACCGATGGCGGCACTAAATTCATTACAAGATTCTTTCGTTATATGCCCCGTTGACAAAACACCAAATAATTATGGTTTTATATGCAAACGGTTTTATTTACAAGTTATACGTCAGGAACTAAACTCCTCATCAATCGACGGTAAAGCTACATATAGACACACAAATTTGACGGAGGAAACAATAAAAAATGAACAAGCAGCAATTATTCAAGGTCTCCTAAAACATAACAGCATGGACATTGCGAAAGACACATGCATACCAAACATTTACGCAATACCTAAACTACATAAAACGCCTACTAAATTTCGTTTCATTGTGGGGGCAGCAAATGCTACCTCAAAGCAGTTATCTACTACTTTGCTAGAGATGCTGAAACATCTTAAGAACCATTTTAAAAATTACTGCAAAACTTGTGAAAAGCGCACAGGTCGAAAACTATGCATGTCAATTGACAACAGCCGTCAACTTGTGGACTTTTGTGAACGTCAAAACATAACCCCCCATTCTGCTACGACATTCGATTTTAGCACGCTTTATACCAAATTGCCACATGAAATAATTATCCATAACTTAAAAGAACTGTTTGCACTGTTATTCACAAATTCTGGTAGGAACTACATAGCAGTCGCAAAAACAGCAATTTTAATCGCACCTTCTGTTGTCATGCCGATCAACCCAATTCAAACCACTATGTATTTGATCAACATGAATGTCTGGAGTTATTGGAAGCCGTAATCTCACAATCATACATAAAATTCGGTAATACTGTACTTCGACAGGATTACGGTGTCGGAATGGGTGGAAACGCAAGCCCACTAATTGCCGATCTGGTACTCAGTATGATGGAATACAAGTATCTCATCAGATGCAATCCGCTGATTAATCATTCAGTGTGTCTTATGCGTTATCTGGACGACATAATTTCGATCAATTTCAACTTCAATAACATATGTCAGGAAATATATGACAAAAGCCTTGAGTTGAACTGTGATCAACCTAATAACAACAAAATTTCATATCTTGATCTTCTGATCACATTGGGACAACGCGGTTTCAAACTATACAATAAGACCGACTATTTTAATTTCCCAATTCTAAGATTTTATTCTAGTAAATCCTGTGTCCACCAAAATGTGCTTAAAGGCACAATTGTTGGCCAATGCCTACGCTTCACCAGAACCATCAGCAACCTCGAAAACTGCGGAAGACAGAAACAACGAAGATGGTAAATCGCCTGATTTTACAAGGCCACAGAGAAGAAACTGTACACAACACAATCCTGGAGTTTCTGGGCAAATATGAACCCCTCATGTACAAATACGGAACCATAGAAAAACACACTTTAATCAGAAAATGCTTCCAACCTGTAATTTAGTAGTTTCATCGCTACTCTACACAACAAATAACAGTATACCCATTTTCGTCCCAAGACACTGAAATTGCCGATAGTTCAAATCGATTGGTCAATACAGGTCTGTGAATGGGATAAACCAGATTACACACGCAATTTACATTTCTCTGCTCACTTTACATATAAATAGTCATACCAAAACCAACACAGAACACATCCACAGTGCAAAACCTTCTCAGCTTGCAGCTGTGCTGCTCCTCTGCCGTTGACCCTTTTACGCCCTTTCTCCGTTCATTTTTGTCATCTGCAGCGCTTGCTGAATTTATACAGACATCTTCTTTTACACAGAAATATCAGCGATTTTTTTCAACAATTCAACTTTATGTCAAACGATCTCAACGAATCACACGGATTCAACGCCATTTTGAACGAAATACTTGCCGAAGAACAGGACCGCGTGCCAATCAAGATGTCAAACACCAGCAACGCATCCAACACAAACGAAATGGACACATCAGCCAATGGGCCGCCTGCTGCCAAAAAAAGACGATATGCAGATGCGGTTAGTCTGTAGGAGAATTTTGTATAGTTCTCTTTAACCAAATTTTTGCCGTTTTTTCCCTTTTTTCCATTCAATTCTCTAGCGTGTGAATGACGTGTGAATGTGACCGCGCCTAGATATCTCACCCTCCCGGTTTCTTACTGAGGATGGTCTCGGCCGGGTAGTGGGTCAAAACTGTCTAGGAACAGAGACCGAAACAGTTTGACCTAGGCTGTATGAATGTGTGTAAATGAGTTTAGATGCGCCTAAGTTAGGTAACTTGGCTTTTGCTCTGTAACATCCTTCTTTCCTTTCGTGTGGGGTGGGCATTTATTTATCCATGCCCCAGACCCGAAAGGAGTGATTCTACTTTGTATTCACTCTAATTTCACACTATGTGCAGCTTATTTGCATTGGTCGTGTACCTAGACGTCATAATTTCACCCAAAATTCCCATCCCGAATGTCAGAAAGCCATACCATCACACCCGCACCACCTGGGGAAGGGTACGGGTGTGTACCTGACTATATGGTTGGTACTTATCGACCATTGGATAGCATGGTTTTCGTATCACCTGTGCTTTATATGCACTTAGAACACGTTATGTAACAAAAATAACCCCTATTTTGTACTTGAGCGCTCATTTTTTATCGTGTTGGGCAGATTTTGGCTGATAAAAAAATTTAATTAAAAATTTTTTTTTAAAAATGGGGTTCGAATAAGAAAATTTTTTTATTGACCACTGCTTGTGAGTGTGCGCACTATGACCAGATGCCACAAAACAACGATTATGGCACCCAATACGCCCATGGTGGGGTTAGGTGATGTCAACAGTGGCAATTTTTATGCAAAAAAAGATTAGCACTTTTAGAGCAAAAAAATAGAGAAATTTTCGAATTTTGAAATAATAAAAAAATTTTTTAACTTTTGGAACGAATTTTTTTTAAAATTTTTCATAATAATAAAAAAATTTTTTAAAACCACTGGACCCGAAAGCAGTGATTCGGTGTGATATTCACTCTGTACACTGTTTGTCACATATTTGCATTGGTCATGTACCAAGAGGCAATAATTTCACCCAAATTTGCCATCTTGAATGTCACAAAGCCACACAAAGGCACCCACACCACGTGGGGGAAGTGTACGAGTGTGTACCTGACTACTGTTGGTACTCATTGACCATTGTTTAGCCTTGTTTTCGTGTCGTCAGTGCTTTATATGCACTTACCTCACGCTGTGGAAGAAAAATGACACTATTTTTTTGCTTTAGCGCTCATTTTTTTCGTTTCGGGCGCCGTTTTTGGCTGGAATAAAAAAAATTTTAAAATAGAAAAAATTTTTTTAAAGATGGGGTTTGAATAAAAAAAATTTATTGACCATGGTATTGGTATGGGTATTGGTCGAGTAATGATCATATAAGAATTCAGCAAATCAATCCTGATTTTCACGTTCAGTCACTCTTAACCACTGTGCTATTTGTGATTCTCACAAAACATTTTCCACTGAAAATAATCTAGCGGAGCACCCACGTTGCTGCGGGTCTGAAACATTTTACTGACTGTTTTTTTGTGTGTGATTTGCGCAACGCAACGTCATTGCCCCGTCACTTTCCTGCTTCACGATTCAGGAAAATAATTTGACCAATTCTTATAAAGTCATTGTGCGACCAATACCTTCCATCCGCGCACGTCTGTTGCACATTGCGCAAGCGTGTTCGTTGCAGTTGTATACATACAGTATGGGTTGATATTAATAGGTCAATGTTTGGGTGGGACGGTTGCTCACTTGCCTGTTTAGCTGATCCGCAGAGCGCATTCAGCTTGCATTGGTGAGTGGTCACCATGACTATAAGCTCCACGGATCAAGCAACATCAGACGACACGATCTATGTTTGTTGCAGATTCGGTTGTCATCGCGAGTTGATCAAGGCCGTTTACAAGGAAGGCAAACTGGTCGCTGGAGGATTCAGTGAAAAGGACAACCAGTCTTTCGACTAAGATATTACGTGTACAATACCTGGCGGTGCAGGCCGTTTCAACCTAACAGCTTATGTATTTTAGTGTCCATAAACACGCAACAAACTGGTCATATTATATAAGTCAGAATCTCAATTTTTTTTATCATTTTTTATGAGAAAAAAATATGAGTGCCTGCATAGCACAATACATACATACAAGGTATAGGTACGCATTAACTTCAACTGGCAACGGTTACCAAGGCACCAGCAAACACGAGACAGTTTGGATTTCAAGAAGAAGCGTCGTTATGTTCACAGAATTTGCAATTTTGTGTCACTTTTATGAACCTTTATGAATCTACAAACAGATCATATGTATATTATGCGATGTCAAACTTGGAACGTCCGCAAAAGCACGAATGCGGTGCTGGCTAACAAGCTGATGTTCCATATTTGTCTCCCTGAGCGTCGAAGGTGGGGCACGGCTCGTCTCTGAAAACATTTTCACGCGTAAGATGCAAAACACAAAAAGGAAAAGATCAAGTTGTTCGCGCATCTCGCACCGTGAACCCATCGGGCAGTGTAACGAAAGTGTCGACAAATCGTTTAATGTCGGCCAAGTGTTTGTTGTTGCAATGATTGTAGCTGCAGTGACAGTAGACGGCTCGGTATTTGTTGTGTTCGATGCTGATGCGACAGATGTAGTTGCCAATCGTCAGGTGACCTCGGCGTTGTTCTCTGAAACATCACTTCGCTGGAATTTTCAGAAATCCAACAAACCCTACAATATTGCGCCCTATTTTAGTTTGGTGCGTTTCTTAGAGGAATTTTGGGCTTTCAATGTGGACACTCCTTTAGACTATTATTGCATCAACATCATTATATTATTTACTGAAACGACTGCAAACATAACGGTACAATAGCATTGTTGACAAAGTCGTTCACGCTACACAAGTGTTAATGACCAGGGTCGGGCAAAAAAAAAATTTTTTTTTTTAAAAAAGGTTTTTGAAAAATTTTTTTTTTAAAAAAAAAATTTTTTTTTTAAATTTTCGGGGGAACAAAATGTTCTAAAACGTCCAAAAATGGCCTTTTTGGGGGTTATTTTTTGTCATTTTTTCTCAAGGGTCGAAAAATTTTCTTCACAAAATCACCTTTGGGGCATGTATTTGGTACCTAAGATACCCCAAATGATGTTATTATACCTTCCCTTGGTACATGGAACACAGTATGCATGTACCTACATGGTACTTTGATGTCATACCCCATCGGGTCGGTCATATACGACTGATTCAGCTGCCCGACAAGTATTTCTGCAGCTTATATTCTCAATTCTGTGTGGTTTATGAGTGAATCTTGCTTATTCGGCCACAAACTGTTGTGTCCGATACCACAGAGCAGCAATCATCGGTCCATATCAAGCACAGACTGTTGGATCGTACCGAAATGACGTAAACACCGTTGATAAGTGATGCAAACCAAGTCACAAAAGTGACTTGTCAATTAAAGTTGTATTTTTTCGCGATTTTGCGCGTTTTTTAGGCAAATTTGGTAAAATTTCCCCGAATCTCAGGCTTTTTAAAAAAAAATTTAAAAAAAAAAATTTTTTTAAAAAAAAAACTTGTTTAAAAAAAATTTTTTTTTCCAACCCTGGTTAATGACAAACCTCGAGGCACACGAATACCCCGTGAACCAGTGTTCCCATTCAAACGACATTGTGCGTGCGGCCAGCACACGCGCACGGTCCGGTTGATAGACCACCTACGGTACATGTGCAAAACAGAGAAGTCACACTCGAACAAAGTGGATGATTTGAAAAAAAATTGAAAGATAACATCGGAGACTGCAGCACTGACCAGACAGGCGTCGCACGGCTGCACCATGGCGCAGTTGAGTGTGGTGCAACAACTGAATTGGGCTCGAATCGATTGGATGACGGCGGACAGAATGAATGAGATCAGTGGAATGTCGGCTGTCGCATGCATTGTCGCAACAGTGTCGCAATTGTGACGGTCATCGCGACATTCTGTCAGTTTCACGAACAGTTTCGTGATGTCGATGATCTTGGCTGGTGCGCAACTGGGGCATCTACAGTATGTAGGTATAATCCTTTGAAGTATAATCTATAGCATAGCAACGACACCAGCCGGAATAGAATGAAACCGTAAAATGTCTGTTCGCGCCATTGCAAACGTCAACGGTGGCCGAAACCCCTTCACATACAGACGGCCGAAACCGCATAAAAATAAACAGATTTTGCGAATATACAAATGACAAACGTCTTTACGGTCGCGCAATTGAGAAGCAAGAACGCCAAATTAGGGCACGCGTATGCAAAGCAAATTTCAAGCTTTGTGCATCGGTGCCCCCAATATACATGTCCCTGATGAAAATAGTTGCAATTCCGGCGCCTTCTAATATGACGAACCTACTCAGGCTGCATGCGAATGGGTGTGACACTGATGATGCGGCTTATGCATGCACTTGAACACTCATGTGAGCTGGTGCAATCAAGAGGGCACAAAAGCTTTGTGTGTCAGGCAGGTGGGAGCAGGGTTGGATTAAAAAAAAAAAGTAAAAATCTTTTTGTAAAAAAAAATTTTTTTTTAAAAAAAAAAAGTTGGCCACTTTTCTTATTTTAAGATTTTAAAAAGTAAGTCCACTTTTTTTATTATTTTTCCCCTTTTTTTCGTTATTTTCTTACTTTTTTAAGGTAAAAATGTATGTTTTCATGCGTTTTATTGCTCATCGTTCTCAAAAAATTGCCTGCGGCGCTTATATTTCAGTTTAAAATGGCGTTGTAATGGACTCATACAGTTCCCAGACATCCCAACAATCGCTGCACGTATAATATAGGACACCCCATACCGTATACTGTGCAGTTATTGTGCTATCGATAGGTAAAAACCACTGATTTTACACTAATTTTGGCCATTTTGGTCAAAAATAAAAAATCGACAGACTCCACTTTGCTCGCCTATTTGCAGTTGTGTGGATTTGTCATTTGTTGCTTTTGTCACATAACATGAGTGTGGTGTAACTCTTTATCTCTCTTCAAATTTATCCCCAAATTCACAAACAGAAGGTTGGTCTTCCCTTTGTCATATATGCCCACAGAGTTACCTTCGGGCGGGTTCTCAAAGTTATGACCAAATGGGCTAGATCGCAGGTGATCGACATAAACATGCAAGTCAGTGGAGAAGTTCTCTTTAGTGTCCCTCAAAACATACCTAAGTAACATGATTTCAGAAATTTCATTTTTCTAGAAACCAATTTTTTGGGGGCCCGGAATAAAAAAAAGTGATTTTTAAAAAAAAAATTTTAAAAAGTTTTTTTTTTAAAAAAAAGTTCGATAATAAAAAAATTTTTTAATCCAACCCTGGGTGGGAGTAAAAATGCATAGTACAAACACATGTGCCCCACGGGTGTTCGATCAAACCAACATTCCAAAAATGGCTCTTTAGCGTGCCGCCGCGTCATCAGCCACAATAATTGTTTCTTTCGTGGGTACGGGCAATGTGCACATGGGTGCACGGCCCTATTGCAGCATCACCCACGCAGCCCTCAGGGGCAGGGTGCTGGTACCCAACAAGGTTCAGTTTGCGGCCTGTGGCCGTGTCGTGTGAAAACCAATGCAAATGAATGAATGCTATGGACGCTTAATGATTATGGGTGGACTGATTGATGTTATATAAATAGCAGACGGCGTCAAAATGGAACGAATAGACGTACAAACTTGATATTGTACGTATAACTCCACCCATTACAAGCGTCCACTGGCACTGGCACTGACCCCCATTTACGTAATGCAACTGATCTGACAGTGAGCGCATTGTCGACTTTATGGCTGTAAAACTCTTGCAATTTGTAGAAACTTTTATGGTTTCGATCTCAGTGCCCGTTATGAATCAGGCAAGGCAAGTAAGTGTACATGTTCAGACAGACCGTCCTCACTCAGCTCTACTAACTTTTTTTAGTGTTTGTGCACACTAGGTGCATAGTACTAAGCTAAAGGCAAACATGCCACCATGAGCCCGGTTTTGGAGGTGGTGCGCTTGCAAAACGAAAAGAAAGAGAAAATCCTCCTCATTTTGTATCCTGCAAGGTGTAACATTTCCCAAATCAGCAGCCACGTCTGAATGTTTCACTAATCTGCCATCTCCGAAATCGGGCTCATGCTGGCGTAGTGTTACTATACATATTATACTCACAATAATGTGTACCAGGCACAGCTCTAGGTCTGACTCTTGTTTTTGCATTCTGTATTTGACACTTATTGGTTACGTACATTTTGTGACAGAATGATGTCAGTTATGAAAAAGGCCGGCTTCGGATGTGAGGGAGCTCTGTTTATGAGTTTGTACGCAGTGATGTCAGCAATAAGATTCGCTGGTGGAACTTTTTGGAAGCTAGTCCTTGGCACTGACGAGCCCTGGCGCCCCGGTCTGTCTGCGAAAGCAGGGCGAAACAGACCAACATTACTGCACTCATTACTCACTCTAACATTGTCTAAGGGAGGGCATCGCACATACCCGAAACGAAGGTTCGATTGTCGTTGACAATCAATTTATAAAGAAGAGCCTGTATTCACTTCTTGCGCTCATTTAGGTTTGCGCTAAGCCAGTCGACCGACGCTAAACTTTGTTATATGTTCCGGGATAGCACGTGGTCAAAATGCGCGTTTCGGACAGACGCGACGACTTACGTCGAAGACAACAGAATTAGCCGAATGGGCGATGCGGCCAGCATCGGTGCATGGATCATTGTTTGGCAGTGAACCGCAGCTCTCACACACGAGGCGTGGTGATGTGTATTTGCATGGCACACAAATATGACACATATATTTGTTGTGTTGGTGTAAGTTGCGTAAATACTCATAAATTGCTCATAAATATTGTATGTAATTGCAAATAATTGATAAATGTACCAATAGACGCACGTGTTCCAACTACGGTTTTGTGTCAGTTGATCATGGGAAAAAGCACAGCGAACAGTATACACACACTCACGAAGTGGACAACTTTCACAGACAGACTGGTTCTTTAAATTTCGGACAACCCGCAATCAGGGTTGAAAAAAAAATTTTTTTATTAACGAGCTTTTTTTTAAAAAAAAATTTTTTTTTTGATTTTTTTTGACGAAAAATTTTTTTATTAGAAAAAGTGTTGCAAACGACGTTTCAGGATAAATGAAATCGATACAACATATTTTTCAAAATTGGAAAATTTTCGCCTCAGACCGAACTTGTGCGGTGACACCCGGTAGTATTGTGCAGATTCCATGGTCTCCGACCAGTCTGAGGTTGATGTTCACTAACGATGTTACTCTGATGTATTGTAGCATGCCGTACAACGTATTTTAATGCATCTAATGCCGTATATCTGAGATACGACCATCAAAATATCGATTACAGCCCAAATCTTGCGCGTCAGATCGACTTTGCGCGCCCGGTTTTGCACCAGACCTGCATATATACATGTGTAGTAGCATGTAGTAGTACATTATCGGTGCCACATCACTATAAAAGACCAGCCCCGCGCATCCCTGTACGGATTTGAGGACAATACAGGGCGCCGCAGGCGCGATTTTGGAAAAATTGTCTCGTCCACAGAAAAAAAGTGCCAATTTTTTGCCTCGAAAAAGGCCATTTTTGGACATTTTAGCCCATTTTGGGCAACTTTTTTTTATTACAAAAAAAAGCAAAATCTGAGTTTCAAAAAAAAAATTTTTTTTTTTTTAAAAATTTTTTAATTGACCACTTTTTTTTGAAACAACCCTGCCCGCAATTGATTTCGATGACACAAAAATGTGTTGGATAAACTACCTGGTTCACAAGAATGCGTATTCCACCAGCGTACGACTACAGTTATGTAGACTAAACTTGGTAACCACATGCGGAACCAGCGTAATCCGCAGTTTACCGTTAGCACTAAGCATCATGCATAGGACAGTCAAAAAAGTCTCTTGCAGAGGCACATGAGCATGTATCGCTTTATGTACATACTACATAGTACTGTACACCACAAATAAGCCAGAAGCAAATTCGATGAGTTGCAAACCCAAACAAAGACAAATCTAATATGGTGTTTCAATACGTAATCATGGTTAGTCAATCACTGCAAACACACAAAGGCAATCACGGACTTCGTTAGACTACCACACCAGTCCTTAAACCTGGCCCGCACTATTGATATTTAAAATTTTTGGTTTGTTTTTTTTGCTCTAATTTAGTTGCCGACATCGAGACGAATAAGGTTTATATTCATGACTTTTTGATCTGGTGCAGATTTTATATCGAATCAATCGATAAACACCGGTTCCCGGGAACAAAATTAAAAAAAATAGATAGACCCCCACTTCTTGGCAATCACGTCAGCCAGGAACAAAATTTTGAATTGCCGCAAAATTGTCATAGGCTTACAGTATGCTATTAGGGATTTTACGCTCCCGAATTTACGCTCCCACTACACAGTGCTGCCAGTGCGCGCGCTTGCAATACGTGTGTTATGCACTGACAAACAGAGCGGCACTGTACAAAACGCATGGGCAAGATCACGTGACTACCGTATGCCTGTGATAAGAAGCAGTCGGCCATCTTGAATATTTGTTCCTGTCATCCTGAAATGCACTAAATGGGGGTCTACCTATTTTTTGGAATTTTGTTCCCGAGAACCGAGGTTTATCGATAAATTTCGGTATTAAATCGGCATTTAATGGAAAAGTCACGAATATAAACCTTGTTCGTTTCGATGTCGGCAACAGTAATAGATCATAAAAACAGAACAAAATTTTCAAATATCAATAGTGGCGGGCCAGGTTTAAAAGGGGGATCAGCCATAGGCCAGAAGATATACATGACGTACACGCGATGTATGTCAAAGAGCTGCAGGATAAAATGTACCAAATGATTGATTAGACGAGCTATTCATACATACATTGTATTTATTTGAAGTCCGAAGGCCCAGACCGGCTTAGACCCTCTCGGCTTCTATTACAAAGGCTTCTATATTTTAAGCGCATTCGCGCAAAAAGCAACGGACCAGGAGAGTTTGAAGCCTCTGGGAGTTTTGAGACTTGAAAACAAAAGTTTAATCCTAAATTCTAATTCCCAGACGTCATATTCAAAAATCTATTGTAAAAATATATAAAAAAAATGTACATCGATGTATTCCGAAAATATGTATAAAGTCCTGGCGGATTTGGGATTGCATTGCTGGAATTGAAGAAACCGTTGCATATGGTGGTATACTTCTGGAACTGTAAATAATGTTGTTGCATCTCCACAAACATCATACATAACTGTGTGCCAAAGATATGGTCATCAAAGCACGCTGAAAAGCAGTTAGGGTAGTCATTATACAAAGCATTACAACAGAGAACGAGCAAGTGAGTCATGACAGCAGAATTCCAACAGAGTGAACAACATAATCCTGTGGTGGTGTACACAAAAGAGGCATACCACAAAGGTAATCAAAATCACCAGACCGGGAACGAACCATAGTTAAAGTGTATAAACAAACGAAAAAGACGAGCAGTTATGTCTCTCTCATGACGTGGTGTCATGTCCCCATAGACTGCGGAAAAGTTCTGTTTTTGTCTCAGGCGACGGCCGCTGCGTGACGAGGTGCTGCAATAGCTCGGGTCCGGAGGGCAGTTTGTAGCCCGTTTGATGTTGTCCCATGTTGTTCTGTCCCCCCATCATAGTTGCTGTGAGTCGCGTGTTGTTGCTCCCGGGCGGCGAACATGAAACATCTGCTTGCTCTGCAAAGTGGCGCCGAATTAACAGCGGTTGCGATAAACAAGTCCCTAATATGAGACGGAGGTCACCGAAATTTTAGTCGCATGTTCATGTGCAATCCTGCATGACTCTTGCGTATGCCAAAGCTGCATACAAGCCTAACTTATGACCGGTCATTGTTTGCTGACATGACTTGCTCGTAAATACTCCACCGGCTGATTAAGTGCTGACTACTTTCAGGCAATATAAACGACTTCGGACCCATTAAAGCCGGCTGGCGTACGTTCAGGATTGGCATAATTCAGCCATGACACATGCTCGACTGGCAAGTTTATGCGTTATTTATTGCTCATCATTGCCAATGAACACTCACATTAGCTTTGTTATTTGCGGTAGCACGATGTGTTAGCATGGTGGTCCTAACCTGCATTCCACCGATAAAGTTTAGGGTTTGGTAAAATGCATGGACTAATTGTGACGTTCTGTAAACCAAATTACGAAAATAAAATGTGAAAACCGATGTGAGCGTGAGTACAAAAACATTACTCGTCTGCAGAGATGCGCAACAGCTCGA
>JASAMV010000038.1:0-10404 GCA_030248065.1 Rhynchonema sp. JSB1_4
TCCTTTTGTTTCGTGAATTTTATAGATCGCGTTATGCGGGTGACACGATGATTGAAATATTGTCAACTGTTGCTGCTATGCTCACACAAGTGTTGGTTCAATGTAAATTCAGTATGGCAAGAATGAAGACACGGAATGCGTTGCTCTAGGCACAATTCTCGAAAGCGCAACGCCGCCACTGGGGGTGGATGCGTCCCCGAACACGATGATAATCAAACCTGCACCAGTTAATGCGATTTTTTGCGAGAAAATCCGACGTCACAGATATTGGTCGCACAATGGCTATATAAGAATTCATCAAATGAATCCTGATTTTCACGTTCAGTCACTCTTAAAGGGCTCGGGACACAACCGAAGGAAGGGCAACAGAGCGCAGTGTTATACATCGTTGGAAAGCACTGTGACAGCATATGTCACGCACAAATGTTAAGCTCCTTAGAGATTCGCTATCTCTTGGTAGAGCGACTTTTCGTTCCAGAAAAAAGTAAATTTTTTCACAACTTGAAACGACCGGTGCAGAAACCCCAAAGTTGAGTTGAAAGTCAAGTAACACGTGCATAGGATTACAACAGCTTCTGGATAACTTATCATGAGAACTTCAGTCGCTCAAAGCATTGCTTCACTCGGTGAGGGTGCGAAATGTTCCAAAAATCGGCCACATTTTTCGAAAACACAAGTTTGTCTCTAAATTTTGAGGCCGCGCTTTGTGTTGCAGAAACGAAAATGCACTAGAAAAATAGAGCATTTTCGAAAGTACCAGAAAATAAGGTTTTTAAATTCGGAAACACTTAGATAGCGGCGTGACACGTCCGCAACTATTGTAGCACGTCCGCAACCATTTTACATTGGTCGCACAATGACCATATAAGAATTCATCAAATCAATCCTGATTTTCACGTTCAGTCACTCTTAAAGGGGCCGCGACATCATTATTTTTCACGATGCACCGCCTGATTTTATGTCAGAATTTGAAAGACGACATCCGAAGGAACATGTCTTACAAAGACAACAACATTGACCCGCGCTGTTTTCAGCATGAAAATCACCCCCGAACATCGAATGTCAGGAACAAAAGTCAGTTTGCTGTAGTCGCTCGGCTGCTTGAAAATCAGGCATCGAGCTCAAAAAATTATGATATGGACTCGGTGCTTATGTAATATCTGCGAAACATTTTTCCGGCAACCAGCTCCAAGCACCTGTCGACGTTGCAATTTCTGTGGCAGCTGAAATGTTTCGCAAATATTACATAAGCGCAGAGTCCATATCATAATTTTTTGAACTCGATGCCTAATCTTCAAGCGGCCGAGCGACTACAGCAAACTAACTTTTGTTCCTGAGATTCGACGTTCGGGGGTGATTTTCATGCGGAAAACAGCGCGGGTCAATGTTGTTGTCTTTGTAAGACATGTTCCTTCGGACGTCGTCTTTCAATTTCTGACATAAAATCAGGCGGTGTATCGTGAAAAATAATAATGTCGCGCCCCCTTTAACCACTGTGCTATTTGTGATTCTAACAAAACATTTTCAGCTGAAAATAATCTAGCAGTTCAACCACGTTGCCGCAGGTCTGAAACATTCTCTTTACAACATGCTTTGTGTGCGATCACGCAACGCAACGTCATTGCCCCGTCACTTTCCCTCTTTACGATTCAGGAAAAAATTTTAAAAGTCATTGTGCGATCAATACCGATTAATTTGCTGTCAATAAAAATAGTGGGAATAACAAAATACGTCGTCCATGGAAACTAAAACGGATGCGTCGATAGAATGCCCCCGGTATTGATATTTGATTCGCAACCCGTCGTCTTCGATGATGTTCGTTCTCTTCACTGATTCAAATTCAAATTCAAATTTATCTGCAAGCTTACGCGAAGACCTTCACAAGATCCGGAAAAACCCTTTAAAAAACAGTGTTAATAACAAAGAATGTGAACATGAATGAATAAACGACAATGGAAACGCACCGGTGAGATGAGACCAACCAAACGAGCCAAACTAGCACAACCAACACATCGGGATCACGTCGGCCAACTTGAAGTCATCGGGAACAACTCCGGTGTGGAGAATTTGGTTAAAAAGGAAAGAGTATTAGTCCACAAGGGTGATGCCCAGCTTTTTCAAGAAGGCCGAAGGGATCCCGTCAGGACCGGGGGTAGTTTTGGCTGGTAATTTTCGAAAAAACTGAAGGAGAATGGGGGGTGAGCAGACTATTTCCTCCCTGTCCGGGACTGGATGAGCTGCACACAGAGGGGTTGTGCCTGCAATTCCGAAGTTGGAATTGAAGACCGAGGCAAAATATTTGTTGAAGGCGATGGCCTTGCCCTTGTCCTCCGTGTGCAGCACACCATCGGTGTCAGTTACATCAGGAAGATCAGTCCTAGGGCTGATTTTTCGTCTGATGTAACTCCAAAACTTTTTTGGGCTTGGATTCGTGACCAACGACTGTTCCCGCCTATGGACCCAGCCCCGCCTGCGTCGGCGAATGACGCGAGAGATTTTGCAACCGGAATAATAGGTGTTGATATTAGGTTCCCGATGCATGCGCGAGCGCAGACGGGACTCAGTTCTACGTAGGCGGGAAAGCTGAGGTGACCAATCGGGCATATACCCGGTTGTCGAGGAGACGCGTGAGATGGGGACAAATTCTTTAATGGCCATTTGGCATGCTAATTTAATAGCATCCCAGGTAGAAAAAGGGTCTGAAAATGGGCCATAAAGAATTTCATCCCATGGAATATTAAGCGAAAGAAAAGCTTCCATCACGTCCCATTTGGCTCGGCCCCAGTTCCGGAAACGTGTGATTTTACGACATTTTGCTGTCGTGTAGCTGGTTGTGAGCCAGACGGGACGGTGGTCGCTCTGAACGTCTCCAAAACTGGTGGGCAGGGCACCTCAACTTGGGTGATTTTGCCGGTGTCGGTCACGAAAACCAAGTCCAATAAATTTGAGCCACGAATGGGAGTATTAACTAATTGGGTGGCGCCAGAAGTCTGGATAGTGTCCAAAAATAATTTTTCACCTTGGGAGGATGCAGAAAGGAAGGGCCAGTTGATGTTTGGGAAATTTAGGTCACCGAAAAGGATGCTGTGATCAGGGTTGGGCAAAAAAAACGACGGCGTTTTTTCTTAAAAAAACGACGTTTTTTTTTAAAAAAAATCGAAAACGAAACCAAAACGACGTTTTGGGTCGTTTTTCGTTTTTTTAAATCCTGAATTTCCTTGATTTTCCCTGATTTTTCAAGGAAAGTATCCTGATTTTCACGGAAAATCAATTTTTTGTCCCATTTTTTTCAAAAAAATTTCGACCAATTTTTACTTTGTCGAGATACGTCGATATACGGAGTTTGACTTTCAGTGATGACCCCGGCCAAAGTTGGTCCCATGATGCGGGTCTGATATGGGATCTTAACAACTCGCTAGAAAAGGGTTGAAACCCATTTATTTTGCCTCAGAACACATAGAATTACTTCATTTAACCACGTTTTCTTCCCAACATGAGCGTTTTCCAATTTTTTTGGGGGCATATTTTGGTCATCTGGGCGTTTTAAAAAAAAGGTTTTTTTAAAAAAAACGTTTTAAAAAAAAAACGATTTTTTGGAAAAAAACGTTTTTTGCCCAACCCTGGCTGTGATCGCCCAGTTCAAAGATTTTCTCAAAGTGTGCAAGAAAAGCTTTGAAAAGAGCGGAGTTTGAGACCAGGTGATTTGGGGGGCGATAAGTTTCAGTGAGGATTAAATTTTGGGTGGGCAGGGATTCATTCTGAGAGACCATGATCTCTGATATCGTAGGGAGATAGAAAAATCGGTTAAAATACGGAAAAATGGTAACTAGACACTTGTTGACTGTAAACAACTGTACAAAACACGGGGTGGCGTTTTGTACGCTTGTTGACTGTGTGACAAAAATAAATTAAGCACAGTTAATGCATGCGTCAACAAGTGTACATCACAGCAGTGGTTTTTTAAAAAAAATTTTTTTTATTAAAAAAAAATTTAAAAAAAAATTCGTTCCAAAAGTTAAAAAAAAATTTTTTTTATTATTTCAAAATTCGAAAATTTCTCTATTTTTTTGCTCTAAAAGTGCTATTTTTTGCATAAAAATTGCTACTGTTAACATCACCCGACCCTACCATGGGTGTATTGGGTGCCATAATCGTTGTTTTGTGGCATCTAGACATAGTGCACACACTCACATGGCCTCTCATATGATTACACATGTACATGTGACTGGGTGGGCATGCATTTATCCATGCGACAGACCCGAAAGCAGTGATTCGGTGTGATATTCACTCTATATTTACACTGTTTGTCACATATTTGCATTGGTCGTGTACCAAGAGGCAATAGTTTCACCCAAATTTACCGTCTTGAGTGTCACAAAGCCACACCAAGGCACTCACACCACGTGGGGGAAGTGTACGGGTGTGTACCTGACTGCTGTTGGTACTCATTGACCATTGTTTAGTATTGTTTTCGTGTCGTGAGTGCTTTATATGCACTTACCACACGTTATGGAAGAAAAATGCCACTATTTTTTGCTTTAGCGCTCATTTTTTTTCGTTTCTGGCAGTTTTTGGCTGGAATAAAAAATTTTTTTTAAATTAAAAAAAAAATTTTTTTTTAAAAAAAATGGGGTTTGAATAAAAATTTTTTTTTATTAACCACTGCATCACAGCACGACTGTATTGTACGCCTGTTGACTCTGTGACATTTATGACAATAATGTTTTGTGCAATCAACAAGTGTACAAAACTGCACGACTGTATTGTACACTTGTTGACTGTATGACAAAAATGATATTTATGACAAAAATGTTTTTGATATGTCGTCGTTGTCATTATTTTGTTCTTGTGCACATTGTCAGCCAAAACAGCCAAGTATATGTAGGCAAATATTGTTTTTGTGATTCCCGATCAGTAAAGAGCGGGAAAATCCAATTTCAAAAGCGCATCGATGTGCCCCCGATGTTTTGGGTTGTTCGTTCCGCCAAGTTATATGTTCGCGCAGGTTGGCTTGGCTGTTATAATTCACCCAATTGCTGAACGCTGCGTTATTTGTCATAACTGTCATTTTTGTCATACAGTCAACAAGTGTATCACAATACAGTCGCACTGTTTTGTACACTTGTTGATTGCACGAAACATTATTGTCATAAATGTTATACAGTCAACAAGCGTACAAAACAGTCGTGCTGTTATGTACACTTGTTGACGCGTGTGACATTTATGACAAATATGACATTTATTATTTTTGTCACAGTTGTCATACATTCAACAAGTGTCCACACACGGGAAAAATCTTTAAAGCGGGAAACCGTATATCTCATGCTTGCTTTTTTACTACGCAGTTAGACTGTTTATGTCCAACGGTCACAAAAACAACGATCAAACGAGATAAACCACGTTAAAACTGTCAGAATTTATCTTTGAAAACTTGCTTTCAGGAACAAACGCGAGCTTGTGCCGACTTACGCTCACCCTTTTGATCATGAAAGGCAGTGAGACTGAGACAAGAACCAGCTCGCTGACAGATGAAACCTTTGTGAAACATTTCACACGTGGCTGTTGGTTGACGAGCTGGTTGGATTCCCCACTAAATGTTCTGCCGTTGCCTGATCAAAAGGGGGAGCGTAAGTCGGCACAAGCTCGAGTTTGTTCCCGAAAGCAAATTTTTAAAAATTAATTCTCACAATTTAAACGCATTTCATTTTGTTTGAACGATGTTTTTGTGATCACTCATCGTATATAGTCACATTTTATTGCGAAAGGCCGGATTCTGAGAGCATGCGATATCCGGTTGCCCGGTTTAACAAAACATCGGTGCCTGATTCGCGAAGGAAACATTGCTTGGTGTCAATCTCAAACTTGCACTCAGCGTTGAAAAAAATTAAAAATCGTTTTTTGCTACCGTAAAAACCAGAGGTGGGAATCGGGCCGGGTTACCTCGGCCCGGCCCGGTCCGACGAGGTCCGGGGGTCGGCCCGGCCCGACAGTTCGGGCCGGGAAGTCCGGCCCGGCCCGGCCCGGCCCGACTTGGAAAAAAGTCGGCCCGGCCCGGCCCGGCCTATGGGTGGGCACAATACCCAATACCCAATACCAATACCACCCAATACCAATACCAATACCAGTGTTTGGTATTGGTATTGGGTCTAATTCTGGTATTGGGTATTGGGTATTGGTATTGAAGATGGCCTGGTATTGGTATTGGGTATTGGTATTGGGTTTGTCCAGGTATTGGGTCAAAACCAATACCCAATACTAATCCAGAAAAACCCAATACCAAACCAATACCAAACCCAATACCTGACTCAAAACCCAATACCAAACCAATACCAAACCCAATACCAACCCAATACCAGACCAAAAACCCAATACCAAACCAATACTAAGACCAATACCGTACCCAATACCCAATACATAGTAGTGGCTGGGGGGTGGGGGGTTGGGGGGGGGGTTACCCCCCCCTCTCAGTACTTACCTACCACAAAACCCGAGGGGGGGGGTTGGGGGGGGGTTGAGTACTTACCTCTCACAACTCCAAATCATACCTCTCACAAGCAATTTTATACCTTTTTAAGGCAAAAATCGGTGTTTTTCGACCTTATTTTCCCAAAAATCGCGCGCTCCGCGCGCAACCCCACCCATAATACCTATTTTTAGGCGATTTTCGGCGAAAATTTGGAAAAAGTACTATTTTTACCTCATTTTTTGGCCAAAATTGTATCACAAAAACGGTGTTTTTTCGCGTTTTTGGGTGACCAAAATCATACCTCTCACGCTTCCGGTCAACCCCGCATCATACTTACCTCCCACACATCGGCCTGCCACTACACTGCCCAATACCAATACCAACCCAATACCCAATACTCAATACCAATACCAACCCAATACCAAACCCAATACCAGGCACTTCAGTAGTATTGATCTGGTATTGGGTATTGGCAGTGTAGTTCCTGGGGGCTGGGGGGAGGGGGGTCCCCCCTCGGGTACGTCTGTTCCCCCTCCATGGTACGCCTGCCCCACTGTTCCCCCTCCGGGTACGTCTGCTCCCCCCAATTTTTTCCTAAAATGGGCAAATTTAGGCCTAAAATAGGCATTTTTAGGCCAAAAATAGGTAAACTTTAGGTGAAACCTCCAAAAAAACGCCAAAATACCCTTTTTATAGGGGATTTTTCGCAAAAGAAGGCAAAAATAGTCCAATTTTTCGACCTCAAAAAATGACTTTTTTCCGTCCCCCCCCCCCAAATTGGGACTTCCCCCCCTTCCCCCCCAGGTAGGTACGTCTGTTCCCCCTCCGAAAATAGTGGAGGGTACGTCTGTTCCCCCTCCGGACCAGGAACTACACTGGGTATTGGTATTGGTATTGGGTCTCACCCGGTATTGGTATTGGGTATTGATATTGGGTCACCAATTTGGTATTGGTATTGGGTATTGGTACAGGGCCGGTATTGGTATTGGGTATTGGTATTGGGTGTCAAAAGTGGTATTGTGCCCAGGCCTAGCCCGGCCCGATTTTTTCGGCCCGAGTTTTTTTCTGATGATATTTTGAAGCAATTTTTTGGTGCAAAAATTACAGTTTTTTGTTTAAAAATACCTGATAATCATGGAAGTCGGTACTAATTTGCAGAATCGAGAGAAATTTTGGCAAATTTAGCCTAAAAAATCACGATTTTTTATTGGAATTCGATCATGTCGGGCCTTTTCGGGCCGGCCACCCGGGCCCGGCCCGGCCCGACAGTCCGGAAAGTCGGCCCGGCCCGGCCCGGCCCGACCGTTCGGGCCGGAAACCTCGGCCCGGCCCGGCCCGATTCCCACCTCTGCAGTGTAGTTCCTGGGGGGGGAGGGGGGGGGGTCCCCCCCTCGGGTACGCTATCTCCCCCTCAGGTGGTTCACTATCCTCCTATCTCCCCCTCCGGGTACACTATCTCCCACAATTTTTGCCTAATTTAGGCATTTTTAGACCTAAAATGGGCATTTTGAGCCTAAAATGTGTGACTTTTAGGTCACTGTTCTCAAAAGTCGCTAAAATACCCTTTTTAAGAAGAATCTTTTCCAAAAAAGGGGCAAAAATAGGTCAAATTTTCTACCTCAAAAAGTGACTTCCTGAATTTGGGTCTTCCCCCCCCCTTCCCCCCCTCGGGGGTACACTATCTCCCCCTCCGAAAAAAACGGAGGGTCCGCTATCTCCCCCTCCGGACCAGGAACTACACTGCACCTCTGGTAAAAACGTAAATACCGTGAAGCGTGAAAACCTAAATAGAAGGGGCTCTATTAATTCACTGACCCCATTTTGGGGGCTCTATTACGGGGGGGCTCTATTAATTCACTGACCCAAACCCGAAAAATTGTTCACAGAAATACCCCCAGGCAAAAACCCCTTAAAAAGGGGTTTGAAAGGATGTTTTTTCGCTTGTAATCGCATTTATTTTATTCGTGTCGATTCGTCAATAAGAGGCGTATTATGTGCTCTGAGCGAACAAAAAACGTGCATAAGTGCACCTGTGCACCACTATGAAGCCTTAACACACTACTGTATAGGGGATGTTGTTGTTGGGGGGCAGCAGTGTAGTTCCTGGTCCGGCGCGGCGGTTAGTGTACCTACCCCTTTTTTCCGTGAGGCTTGAATCTACCGTAGCTAAAACCTACGATCAGCGGTCCAGCGGTCCACACTAAGCGTTCCCCTTTTTATGAAGAATTTTTTCAAAAAAGGGGCAAAAAGAGGTCAAATTTTCCACCTCAAAAAGTGACTTTTTCCCGAATTAGGGTCTTCCCCCCCCCCGTCCCCCCCCCTCGGGGGCAGTGCTGTGCAGTGTAACCGCCGCGCAGAAAAACGGCGGTAGTGTACCTACCCCTTTTTTCCGTGCGGCGGTTCGTGCACAGGGCTGCCCTGGGGGGGAAGGGGGGGGGGAGACCCAAATTCACGAAAAAGTCACTTTTTGAGGTCGAAAATTTGACCGATTTTTGGCCCTTTTTGGAAAAAATTCTTCATAAAAAGGGAACGCTAGTGTGGACCGCTGGACCGCTGATCGTAGGTTTTAGCTACGGTAGATTAGAGCCTCACAAAAGATAGGTCGCTGGCGCACCGGACCAGGAACTACACTGCTGCCCAACAACAACACGTGCCATTTTATACATATGTTAAGGCTTATAGTGGTGCACAGGTGCACTACAGTTGTTCGCTAGGAGCACATAATAGCTATTACTGACGAATCGACACGATGAAATAAATGCGCAAGCGAGAAAACATCCCTTTTAAACCCCTTAAATTGTGAGTTTGTGTGGAACTCGGTTTTGGGTCCCGTGAATTAATGAGACCCCCCCGTAATAGACCCCGAAATGAGTAATAGAGCCCTTTCTGCTTAGGTTTTCACGCTTCACAGTATTTACGTTTTTACCAGAGGTGGCTGTCGCTCCTCGTCCGGAAGGGGAGATAGGGGACCCTCCGTTTTTTTCGGAGGGAAAAGGTGAAAACCCGAGGGGGGGGAAGGGGGGGGGAAGACCCAAATTCGGGAAAAAGTCACTTTTCGAGGTCGAGAAATTGACCTATTTTTGCCCCTTTTTGGAAAAAATTCTTCATAAAAAGGGTATTTTAGCGATTTTTGAGAACATTGACCTGAAAATCACACATTTTAGGCCTAAAAAATGCCCATTTTAGGCCTAAAAATGGCCATTTTAGGCAAAAATTGGGGAGATAGTGTACCCAGAAGAGAAATAGGGGGATAGTGTACCACCCGAGGAGTGTGCGCTGTACCGGCCTGCCCTTACCGCTGTGCCCACAGAAAATCGGGCCGGGCCGGGGTTTCCGGCCCGTCGGCCCGGCCCGGAATGCGGGCCGGGCCAGGGTGGCCCGGCCGGAAGCATAATAGAATTCCAATAAAAAATCGTGATTTTTTAGGCTAAATTTGCCAAAATTTCTATTCGGTATCAATTCGACTTCATGATTATCAGGTATTTTTAAACGAAAAACTGTAATTTTCGCCCAAAAAATTGCTTCAAAAATATCATCAGAAAACTCGGGCCGAAATCGGCCGGGCTAGGCCTAGAGACAGCTGTTGACACCCAATACCAATACCCAATACCAATACCGGCCTATTACCCAATACCCAATACCGATACCAAAATCATGACCCAATATCGATACCCTGTGCCCGGGTGAGACCCAATCCGATACCAATACCTGTTATCATTCGGACGGACCCTCCACCTTCGGAGGGAACAACGTACCTGGGGGGGGGGGAAAGTCCCAATTTGGGGGGGGGTGAAAAAAGTCATTTTTGAGTTGGAAATTCAAATTTCTTTTTGCGAAAAATCCCCTATAAAAAAGGGTATTTGGCGTTTTTTTGGAGGTTTAGCCTGAGAAGTTTACCTATTTTGGGCCTAAAAATGCCTATTTTGCAGGAGCAGATA
>JASAMV010000039.1:0-30116 GCA_030248065.1 Rhynchonema sp. JSB1_4
TGGCTTCGGATGGCACTGATTTCCCGACAGTCGTCACCGATGCGCTCAAAAGGAGGGATTATTGGCTGACAACGTTCTCGGTCAAAGTCGATGTGTGGACATTGAAGAACGGTAAGATCAATGTGTCTGTTTGGCTTTCTATGACATGAATTGCATAAATTACATATGTAGATTGGTTAGCATCTATCAAACCGGATGGTCTGATTGGTCCAGGAGACTATTTCATTATTCGGTCACCCATCGAATCCAATCAAAAGGTTTGATCAATCTACTGCCCCAAAAGCCGCAGACGGACAGGGCATAGACCACCTGAACGTCAATAGGCTCCGTGAATCTGCATGACTGCATATGCTCGTGATGTTTCAGTGTCTGACGCCAGTCAACTGCAACCCCTGATTGACGCATCCACCCACGGTCGACTGCAGTTTCGTGTCAGCGACAGTCGTTGCGCCACCACGGAGGCGTTGTTGTCAGCACTAACGAAACGCACGAATTTACAGGTTTCGTGGTTGTTTCTTAACTTGTGTGTCAATGTTACTCATCAAGTACTGGCATAAGCGTATCCTTGGACCTGAAACCCTGTTGCCGGTGTGTCAACTTGCTGATCATTCCTATCTGGTGTTGACTTGCTTTGGTCATGTGCATCAAGGTTTTGTTGATCACACTAACACTTCAAAGAGCAAGGTTGTTTTGTTATAATTCTCACGTGACAACGACAGACTGCGATTAAAGATTCAATCACCGAAGACTGAATCAAAACCATTGTTTTTGTCTGCAGGATCTGAGTGTCCGTTTGTGCGACAACGAGCGTGCAGTACCGTTGATGGCGTTGGGTCAACTCCTGAGCGACAAAATCAATCTCAGCAAACTCGAACTGCAGTTCTACCCACCAAACACACCCGAATTGTTGTCGGATGCGCTGAATCGCCTGCCCAAAGCCACGCTCAACCAACTGTCACTCCAATTTTTCATCAAAAGTCAGACGACCGCACGGTTCCATTTGGAAATGTTTCTGCAGAAATTGAATGCTGATGTGGTCAGTCAGCTGCACTCGTTCACGTTTTATGGTGAGTATGGAGTCTTATACTTTTGTGATAATTTGGGATGTTGGGGATGGGAGTTCATAGGACAACAGGAAATCAAATCTTATATTTTACGCTTAACTTGCCACAATCTTCTGAGTTTAGATCAACACCATACAGACACACCTGTTTGCCAGAGTGCCAATTCCCTTGCTACTTCAGGCAATATCCGTCCCCGTCAATCAGTCCGATGTGTGTGGCCTCTGTTGATTGAGAAATGTCCCAAATTGACGCATATCAATGTGCGAATGGCGAACGCTGATAAATTCGAATCATTCACAATGGAAGAGGTTTGTATTTTTGCGAACATTTTATCTTTGATGAAACAAACTTCGCCATTTTCTGGCAAAAGATAATGGTCCAGCTGGTTCAGATGAGGCAAGTCAGCAGAACAGGATAGCATGATGCAAAAAGCAGCGCATCCAGCCAAGCACTAATATTCCACCACCAACTCAAAGTTTGTTAATTGCAGATCTGTGGCATCATCAGAAGCTGGCATGGTCATCTGCTAACCGACGGCCGGCCGGATGCCAGCCAAACCTGGCAAATAGGCCGATTCGCAGTCGACGGCTCGGTGAAGTCACGAGGCCGGTCCATCAGCAACAATGAACTAGCCGAAGCCCTGCTGCCCACAATGCAACAACTGCCCACAGGACCTAATGGACAAATGGAGTACCATGATTGTCAATGGTACAGGGCGGCAGAAAACTCCATCGGATTCACATATCAAGCCGGACACACCGTCGTTGTGGAGTTCTATACACGACCGCAGTCCATACATGCCAGTGTAAGACGATGATTGGGACATCGCTTTTCTTTACTATTTGCGAATAAATTGTTATTACAGTGCTATTAATGTAATTATTTTCTTCACCTGTGTAATTTAACACTTCTTGCTCAACGCTTTCGGGTTCTTTGTGGTTGTTTTCATATCTTTATGCAAAGTGCTGTGGATACAATGCCATAGCATCCTATGCTTTTGAACTTTATTCTAAACGAGAAATTCGACAAATCGTTACTACTGGTATAGAAGCATGGTCAAATTGCGAGGAACTTGTAATTTTTGGCGCTACCGAGTTAACCGAAAACCACAGGCACAAAACTAATATCAAAATAAATACATACTGTATAAATCACACATATTTTTTTCAATATTTTCGTTTGTCAATCCACCAACTGCTGTTCAAGATTGTGCAATTGTTTGTATAAAACAGCAGCCTTCTGACCCTCGTCGCTGTGCCAGTAGCCATAGAAAACGTACAGCAGAATGCCTGAAAGTTTATCGGAGCTAGCATGGTAATGCAGCGACTTGGTGTTCGCTTTTTATTGCGAGAGTGAATTTCTCACACGTTAGCTGAGTCTTCTTTTGAGACATGCACACGAACTTGCACTTAAATTGCGTTGCTGAACTCGACGCAAATACACTTACCTACCGTATGAATGCGCGGCAATCACTCTGAAATCTAAAACCGGCTCATTTTCTAGCCTTTCCACTGACGCCGTCGATTGCTACTTGAACAACATGACTTCCAGAATTGCTTCCAGCGAGCTTCTCATGACAATCATGATGCTGACTAAGTAATCCACACTGCCTCCAGACCATACCGACGACTTTTTTAATCTTCCCCAAAATCCAAAAAAACCAACATGGTTTCGATCCTGGCGAACCCGGCCTCCTCAGTCGCAACTTTTTGAACGTCCAACCTACTTTCAGAAATCTAATATCGCGCAACAAACGTGTTTAATTGTTGGTCGTGATCGCAACTTTCTTGATCACAATTCTGTGCATCTTTTTTTCAAATCAGACATTCTGATTGGTGGACGATTGACATCCCTCTCCAGCATTTCATTCTGCGTGTTGCATGACTAACCACATTACCCACACACACAGCCAGCCAGCCAGCACACACACACAGCAGCAGCCAGCACACACAGCAGCCAGCACAACAGCAAATATTCAAACTTAAAGCAGTGGAGCGGTGGCCTTGTGCTGAGAACTTGCTGGCTAGTTTCAGACAATCGTCGATCAAACCGCCCATTTCGGGTTCGTTTGGGAAAGTTTTATGCCCAATCATTTTGTCTGAACATTAGTGCCGTTGCGTATGACCTTTTTATCCCACTTCCTTCTTAGGCGCCCCTCGTGCCTTTCTCCTTTTTTTCTCCTTTCTTTTTTAACTAAAAAACATAACCAATAATAATATATTACTAACAACATAAAGAATATCTGCCGATTTTCTCGAGCATTTTCCTTACAACATCATGCTCTATCGCGTTCTCTAATTACCTCGCCGATGACCCCTTTTCTTCGAGTGCAAAACCACATAAACACTATATTCATACCCAACTTTCAGCAAATTTACTTCCAAAGCACATACAAAAGTGTGGATCAGATTCAGCATCTTGTGCTTTTCCTAGGTCAGCGAAAATTATCATGTTTTTCAACCTTTTGATTCGTCTACATTTTTTATGTTTCAGTAACGTCTGGCCCTGACTGCATTGGAAAAAAAGGAAAGAACATTTTCAAAAATTTCAACTTATCTTGCCCGCATCGCGCAAGAAACTGTACCTGGAGGAGTTCACATTGATTTGTTTGGTAATTTGGTTCAGGTCAGAAGTCTCACTCGCTTTGAGTAATTAAGAATAAACTCTTCGCATACCACATTCAGGCATTCTGCTGTACGTTTTCTATGGCTACTGGCACAGCGACGAGGGTCAGAAGGCTGCTGTTTTATACAAACAATTGCACAATCTTGAACAACAGTTGGTGGACTGACAAGCGAGAATAAACTATCTGTGATTTACACGTACATACATATGTACTTTGATATTAGTTCTGTGCCGGTGGTTTTCGGTTCATTCAGTGGCGCAGAAAAAATCACAAGTTTCTTGTAATTTGACCATGCTTCTAGTAACGATTTGTCGAATTTTTCGTTTAGAATAAAGTTCAAATGCGTAAAACTGTTTCGCATTGTATCCACAGCACTGCATAAAAATATGAAAACAACCACAAAGAACCCGAAAGCGTTGAGCAAACAGTGTCAAAATACAAAGGTGAAGAAAATAATTAATTAATAGCACTATACTATAGTAACGCGCAAGTTGAAAGAAAAGCAATATTGCACTGACAGATGTCCCAATCATCGTCTTACACTGGCATGTATGGACTGCGGTCGTGTATAGAACTCCACAACGACGGTGTGTCCGGCTTGATATGTGAATCCAATGGAGTTTTCTGCCGCCCTGTACCATTGACAATCATGGTACTCCATTTGTCCGTTAGGTCCTGTGGGCAGTTGTTGCATTGTGGGCAGCAGGGCTTCGGCCAGTTCATTGTTGCTGATGGACCGGCCTCGTGACTTCACCGAGCCGTCGACTGCGAATCGGCCTATTTGCAAGGTTTGGCTGGCATCCGGCCGGCCGTCGGTTAGCAGATGACCATGCCAGCTTCTGATGATGCCACAGATCTGCAATTAACAAACTCTGAGTTGGTGGTGGAATATTAGTGCTTGGCTGGATGCGCTGCTTTTTGCATCACGCTACCCTGTTCTGCTGACTTGCCTCATCTGAACCAGCTGGACCATTATCTTTTGCCAGAAAATGGCGAAGTTTGTTTCATCAAAGATAAAATGTTCGCAAAAATACAAACCTCTTCCATTGTGAATGATTCGAATTTATCAGCGTTCGCCATTCGCACATTGATATGCGTCAATTTGGGACATTTCTCAATCAACAGAGGCCACACACATCGGACTGATTGACGGGGACGGATATTGCCTGAAGTAGCAAGGGAATTGGCACTCTGGCAAACAGGTGTGTCTGTATGGTGATGATCTAAACTCAGAAGATTGTGGCAAGTTAAGCGTAAAAGATAAGATTTGATTTCCTGTTGTCTCATGACTCTCCCATCCCCAACATCCCAAATTATCACAAAATTATAAGACCCCATACTCACCATAAAACGTGACGGCCCCCCCGCCACCCCAACGCGGGCAAAAAAGAGACGCCGAGCGGCCGCGAGCGCAAAGCAGACAACCGCGGGGGAAACGCAGCTCAAGGCGGGGCCAGAGACCCAAATCAAGACGCGCCGCCGGCGCACAAACGAAAACGACGCAGAAAAGACGAGGAGAGCGGAAAACGCAGCGGGACGGAGAAAAACAAAACAACGCGAGAAACGAGTGCAGCTGACTGAACCACATCAGCATTCAATTTCTGCAGAAACATTTCCAAATGGAACCGCGCGGTCGTCCGACTTTGAAGAAAAGAGGGGGGACAGTTGGCTGAGCGTGGCTTTGGGCAGGCGACGCAGCGCATCCACAACATTCGGGCGTGTTTGGAGGGCAGACTCAGCTCGAGCTTCTGAGATTGATCTCTCCGCTCAGGAGCCTACCCCACCGCCTCCACCGCACCCCCCCCCCCTCTCCCCCGCAAACGCACCCCCTGCCCCCAGCCACACACTAGATTCCTACTCGCTCCCCCTACCTCCACTCTCACCCCTTCCCTTTCTCGTCACATTTATACCACAACAACCCTCCTCCTCTCACTCATTCTTGACGAACACAACCTAACCCCAACCACACGGCCATACAACACCATCACGAAAAGCAAGCACCCGCAACACCCACGAACCCAGACCCAAACCTCCACCATACACACAACAACAACAGAACCCACAAACTCAAATCCTAGTCTCACACACCCCGGCCCCCAGGACCCCACACCCCACACCCCACCGACAACCCCCCACCCACACCACGCAGTCACCACCATCCCCTCCCCCCTCCTTTCCCCCATTCACCAATCCTCCACACACCCACAATAACTCCCGCCAGACCTCACACCATCCGGAATATATATCAACCAACCAACCAACACATTTATCCTACCATCTCAGAACCACACACAGACACATACAACTCCACATCACCACCACTACCCAACACACACACCTAAACCCCCTTCACTACACCCCCACCCATCCCACCACGCAACCTTCCAACCCCAGTTACAATTCACCCCAACACCCCACATAGCCTCATCCCCTTGCACCTATAATCCACCTTTATCCATTCTCCCCCGACATACCTCTCACATCCTTTGCAACACACACATTCCACCACACCCTCCACTCCACAGAGAACCAGACCAACACAAAACCTCCCATACCACCGAATAGATCGCCATAATTATCACGACCCTCCACCATACCACCTATTCATCACCACTATCCAACCACTCTCACACACCCTCACACAAGACCTTTCACTCACCAGCCTTCATCACACACATTACACCAACACCAGCAACCCCACCCACACGATTACTTCCACAACAACACATCGCACACCACACCAGAACGTACAGATCGACATCTGATCCATATATACGCACATGATACATTATGTACACACACTCATGATCTGATCCTAATTAACTAACCTAAAACGCAGCCCACCCCCATCTAACCATATCTACCTCTCACTCCATCACCTCACTCTAAAACCCACGTTTCAAACCACACAAACAAACCACCTTAATCACAGTCAAATTAACACGATTACACAGATATACAGCAACTAAACTATCAAACTAACTTTACTACTACCCAAACACACCACGGACCTTAACACCATTACTAAAAAACCCCCGAATCTCAGCATAATTCACAAATGACAACAAATGCACGTTCAGTGCCCCTCTTCCATACCTGCCGAATCCCACCATCACCCTCCACATCATTCTCATCACATCGCGCTGACACCCTGGCTGTAGCTGCTGCGCCTGCCCGCTCCTAGCGCGCTCTTTTACCCTGACATTCAGAAATGAACTCGCGCTCAAGCGTGCGCGCATATCAACTACACAATAAAAGGCACAAACCCCCCACGCAGCGAGACGCGTTTACAACCACAAAGCCCGATGCCCCGGGGGGCGGACAAGACCGATGGTTCCCAGTCCGATGTCATAAAAGCGGCAGCCGAGCGCGCACCAGTTTCCTGCTGACTCATTAGGCTCCGATAGAAACGTAAGCCTCAAATGAACTGTCTAGCAAACCACGACAGGAGCCATCCAAGCGTACAACCGAGGCGCACTGTCATGCCACCCGACACACTGACCCCAGAGAGAATACACACACCTAGACACACGACAACGCTCTGCGCAACGAACCCTCGCAGCCAGCCACAGCCGCCACAACGAACGGCGTCAGGCGAAAGAGAGGAAACAGAGACCTACAGCTAAGCATCCACACGAAAGCAACAAAATCGCCGGGGGCGCAGCACACTAGAGTTCGCACCCGGCAACATGTTCCTACCCCTACTGTTTCCATATCAAACAACACAGTACAGACCACCCGCAACCCGTGCGCACACGTAAACAACAGCGAAGCAGTCCAAACCAGGAACGAGCGCGTAAGCCTGCACACCAGGGCACCAACGCGCTAATCAGCCCCGCAGGGCATATTCCAAACCTCGGTCCTCCTCTGCGCGCGCGCATGCGCCAAACCGAGTACCCAGGCAAACGCCCGCCCCCGCTAGTCAGCAGTTCCCACAAGCAATAGAACCAACCACAACACGCACGCCCACCCGCCAACACGCAAACACGCAACCACAGGAACGCCGGCAGGAAAGCCCAAAAGCTCAAGGCAGCCCAAACCACACCGCAGCCTCTCAGTGCCGCGCGTCACCGGTACAGACGCCCATTCCGTCTCACAAACTCACTAAGGGGTTCAAACTATGGAGACACCCTTGTGCCGACATTCAGCACCACAAAACACAACCAACGGAGTAACCCCCGCGCAACGCCTAGCCTTTGCGAAACAAGACAAGTAGCTGTGGCTGAGGAAGCCCAGGATCCCTGTAGGGCGCCAGCGCTAGCAAAAAAAACCACACACACCTAAAACACCCCAAGGAGCAAAAAAAAAACAGCGTGCCCTAGCTGACAGGCAACAACGAACCCAACAAGCGCGCACCACACAACAAATATATCGTTAAGCAGAGGAACACACCGCAGAACAAACCGAACGGCTTCATAACGAAAGTACCCACACGAACCATAACCCCGGCGCGCGTGAGATGCCGGACAAACCCCAAAGCCCAAACAGACCAAACATAAAAACCTGAGGAAAAACACAAAACAAAACCAGCATAAAGGAGGCCACCGAGGAACAGCCCGAAGCACGAGCCGCACCCGGTCACCGACGGCAGGACCGCATAGAGCAGACGGGTTAGAGAGGCGCAGACCCAGCCGTGACCGCACAGGACCAGCGAAAAGTGCCACCCACATCAGAGCAAATCCAAACGCCAAACGACAACCACACACACCGACCGACTAAGCAGCGCCGCCCAAGTGACCAGAGGCAAACCCCGGCAGCAGCACACAAACCTAAATATCTCAACGAAACCCCCCGACCACTCAACAGCGCAGTAGGGTGTGCGTCGAGGACCGGCGACACCGCAGCACCGCGAGCGTTCCAAGACAACAGTCACTCGCACTCGGATGAGTCAAATTCGCATTGTAGCTCAGGACTACCCAACCAGACACCAGCACCTCCCTACGTCGTCACACACCCAAAAATCCGCGAATCACAAGCACAGATCCCCACCGACACCACCCGCAAGACCGTCGTCGACCCAACCCCACCACACGTCCCTCACCCCGAGCGGAACAGAAATGCCGCATGTTCTTCTTCCTTCACAACACTCGACTAACGCACAGCAGCAGACCACCCGACGACCACGCTCCAACTCACCCCCGCCAACCACCCCCCCCCCCCCCCCACAACAAAAAAACCCCCACCCCCAAACCCAAAAAAAAACAGAGAAAAAACACCCACCACCCCCAAAAACGCACACACCACCACCTCCACCCGGACTGACCAGCATCAAATGTGACAGCTCGTATCGCATCGTGCTCAACCACTCGCAGATGATCGAACCGGTTGGTATGGCAGGAGTTGGACATGACAATTCAGTGTCTTCGTTCTATGAACCCCGTCTCCGTGGTGCAATCCACCCCCCCCCACCACCCACACCAGCACCAGCATCCCATCCACGCAACAACCTTTTTTGTTGAAAAATTGCACGTCCCGCTCTCACAGACGGCATGCACTCATCTCTGCAATGCTCAAAAAAGCCAAACAGCTGACCTGATGAGTTTCACGCCTGCGCTGCAGCACCATCACGTGCCTAACACAGCCATTCCTTACAGCGCGAAGGCAACAAATCAACATTAAGTTGGTTGTTGACAATTTGCCGTCAACTTCGTCAACTCGAGATCACAGCCAACGGATTCGGCCTGGCTTCGGATGGCACTGATTTCCCGACAGTCGTCACCGATGCGCTCAAAAGGAGGGATTATTGGCTGACAACGTTCTCGGTCAAAGTCGATGTGTGGACATTGAAGAACGGTAAGATCAATGTGTCTGTTTGGCTTTCTATGACATGAATTGCAGCAATTGGTTAGCATCTCTCAAACCGGATGGTCTGATTGGTCCAGGAGACTAGCCCACTATTCGGTCACCCATCGAATCCACCAAAAGGTCCATCAATCTAGTGCCCCAAACGCCGCCCACGGAAGCCGCCGACGCCCACCCCACCACCCACCGCCCCTGAATCCCCGCCTGCATATGCTCGTGATGTTTCAGTGTCTGACGCCAGTCAACTGCAACCCCTGATTGACGCATCCACCCACGGTCGACTGCAGTTTCGTGTCAGCGACAGTCGTTGCGCCACCACGGAGGCGTTGTTGTCAGCACTAACGAAACGCACGAATTTACAGGTTTCGTGGTTGTTTCTTAACTTGTGTGTCAATGTTACTCATCAAGTACTGGCATAAGCGTATCCTTGGACCTGAAACCCTGTTGCCGGTGTGTCAACTTGCTGATCATTCCTATCTGGTGTTGACTTGCTTTGGTCATGTGCATCAAGGTTTTGTTGATCACACTAACACTTCAAAGAGCAAGGTTGTTTTGTTATAATTCTCACGTGACAACGACAGACTGCGATTAAAGATTCAATCACCGAAGACTGAATCAAAACCATTGTTTTCGCATGCAGGATCTGAGTATCCGTTTGTGCGACAACGAGCGAGCAGTACCGTTGATGGCGTTGGGTCAACTCCTGAGCGACAAAATCAATCTCAGCAAACTCGAGCTGCAGTTCTACCCACCAAACACGCCCGAATTGTTGTCGGATGCGCTGAATCGCCTGCCCAAAGCCACGCTCAACCAATTGTCACTCCAATTTTTCATCAAAAGTCAGACGACCGCACGGTTCCATTTGGAAATGTTTCTGCAGAAATTGAATGCTGATGTGGTCAGTCAGCTGCACTCGTTCACGTTTTATGGTGAGTATGGGGTCTTATAATTTTGTGATAATTTGGGATGTTGGGGATGGGAGTTCATAGGACAACAGGAAATCAAATCTTATCTTTTACGCTTAACTTGACACAATCTTCTGAGTTTAGATCATCACCATACAGACACACCTGTTTGCCAGAGTGCCAATTCCCTTGCTACTTCAGGCAATATCCGTCCCCGTCAATCAGTCCGATGTGTGTGGCCTCTGTTGATTGAGAAATGTCCCAAATTGACGCATATCAATGTGCGAATGGCGAACGCTGATAAATTCGAATCATTCACAATGGAAGAGGTTTGTATTTTTGCGAACATTTTATCTTTGATGAAACAAACTTCGCCATTTTCTGGCAAAAGATAATGGTCCAGCTGGTTCAGATGAGGCAAGTCAGCAGAACAGGGTAGCGTGATACAAAAAGCAGCGAATCCAGCCAAGCACTAATATTCCACCACCAACTCAGAGTTTGTTAATTGCAGATCTGTGGCATCATCAGAAGCTGGCATGGTCATCTGCTAACCGACGGCCGGCCGGATGCCAGCCAAACCTTGCAAATAGGCCGATTCGCAGTCGACGGCTCGGTGAAGTCACGAGGCCGGTCCATCAGCAACAATGAACTGGCCGAAGCCCTGCTGCCCACAATGCAACAACTGCCCACAGGACCTAACGGACAAATGGAGTACCATGATTGTCAATGGTACAGGGCGGCAGAAAACTCCATTGGATTCACATATCAAGCCGGACACACCGTCATTGTGGAGTTCTATACACGACCGCAGTCCATACATGCCAGTGTAAGACGATAATTGGGTAATCTGTCAGTGCAATATTGCTTTTCTTTTCAACTGCGCGTTACTATAGTATAGTGCTATTAATAATTATTTTCTTCACCTTTGTGTTTTGACACTGTTTGCTCAACGCTTTCGGGTTCTTTGTGGTTGTTTTCATATTTATATGCAGTGCTGTAGATAAAATGCGAAACAGTTTTACGCATTTGAACTTTATTCTGAACGAAAAATTCGACAAATCATTACTAGAAGCATGGTCAAATTACAAGAAACTTGTGATTTTTTCTGCGCCACTGAATGAACCGAAAACCACCGGCACAGAACGAATATCAAAGTACATATGTATGTACGTGTAAATCACAGATAGTATTCTCGCTTGTCAGTCCACCAACTGTTGTTCAAGATTGTGCAATTGTTTGTATAAAACAGCAGCCTTCTGACCCTCGTCGCTGTGCCAGTAGCCATAGAAAACGTACAGCAGAATGCCTGAATGTGGTATGCGAAAGTTTATTCTTAATTACTCAAAGCGAGTGAGACTTCTGACCTGAACCAAATTACCAAATGAACCAATCATAAAAAAATGTGGAGAATCAAAATTGAATGACAGGATAAAAGAGCTGACCTAGGAAAAGCCAGATGCTGAATCTGATCCAGGTCATCGGCGAGAGGAACGCGATGAGCATGATGTTGAGGAAAATGCTCAGAATCGGCAGATATGGCACGAGGGGCACCTAAAGTGATAAAAAGGTCATACGCACGGCACTAATGTTCCAAATATTGGCATAAAACTTTCCCAAACGAACCCGAAATGGCGGTTTGATCGACGATTGTCTGAAACTAGCCAGCGTTCTCACCAAGGCCACCGTCATCAACACGCAGAATGTGCTGGAGAGGAATGTCAATCGTCCACCAATCAGATGTCTGATTCGAAAGATGATGCACAGAATTGTGATCAAGAAAGTTGCGATCATGACCAGACAGATTGCACGTTTGTTGCGCGATATTCGTTCAGTTTCGACTGAGGAGGCCGGGTTCACCACCGATCGACCATCGTCGGTATTGTTGGATGGATTACTTAGTCCATCATGATTGTCATTAGTAGTTGCTGGAAGCAATTCTGCGAGCTCGATGTCGTTCAAGTAGCAATCGACGGCGTCGTCAATGTCTAAAAATGAGCCGGTTTTGGTTTCAGAGTGCCGCGCATCCATACGGTAGGTAAGTTATTCACGTCAGTTCAGCAACGCAATTTACGTGCAGTTCGTGTTGCATGGCAATCTCAATGCAAACCACTCAGCTAGACGTGTTGAAACACTGCTCATCAAAAGCGAACAGCGGTGCAAGTTGAATTTACGAAAATGATGTGTGCAAGCAGCAGTCCTCATACCATCATCTTTGTCCTGTTCGTGCGTTTCCATTTTCAGCTCGACGTTCTTCCCCTCAGGCACGCCCACCACCGATCCGGGTTCGATTTCATCTGGTGTGATTCGATACCGTAATATCAACACCGACACCGTGACCATCGTATAGGCCATTAAGGTACCGATAGCCAGGAACTCCACTAATGTTTCAAGCGTGAATGTGACTGCAAGCACCAGTGAGACGACTGAGCACGATATGACAGCAACAGCAGGCACCTGCAATTTGGTTTGGCTTCATTGGCCACATCGTTTGGATGTTAGTTGTGCGGATGTTTTTTGGTTAAACTACCCCACAAACGACCAGTGCACCATCTCATAACCAGCTATGTAGAATGCGCCAGATGACCACGTGACCCCAAAAACACACCATGCGGTAAGAGCTGGTTTTGTACTCCGTCAATGCGTGAATTGTCAAGGCCAACCTGCGTGGTCGGACTGACATACGCCAGCTCTCTGAACAGCAGTCCATCATTAGCCATTGCATACGCCAATCTGGGTGCTGCCATTACGTTGGTGATCAACGCAGTTGTCATGCCACACAGTGCACCTGTGGACACGATGTAGTGACTAAAGGTGGAACCACGCTGCAATGGGGTTGACAAAAACTGCTGTAATTTTGGAATATTGGTTACGTGCACATCAGGCTAGAGTCTGCTTGTGTGCATGCACCTCTGTGCTAAAACACTTTTATGAAAGTCTCTGGGCCATCCGCTCACGGTCACGTCTCATCTTGGTCACGCGACCTATTTGCGTTTTGCATTAACGATATCTCGAGAATTATTGGTGCCACCAATTACAACCTGCATAAAGGATGTTGTCAAACAGTGTTAACAACATTACGCTGTTTGAAACTAGTGGCATGGATGAAAATAGTTACATTACACTACCGGACTGATCAACGTGTTTGATACCGACAAGTGTGAAACATCACTACCCTCACCTGTATGAACGCATCGGCAAACGCACTGCCAACATTAATGCTCTTGAATGGCACCATTAATGACAAAGTGGATGACATGCACACGTACACCGTCGATGCGACAATCATACATGCCACAATGGCACGGGGTAACGCACGTGTTGGGTCTGCAAGATCGTGGGTTAGCTGGCAGGTATTTTTGTGATTACGTGGCGGTGCATGACAATGACCCCGTGTACTGCCATGTTCTGTGAAAACAGCAGGCCACAACGGCCAATGAAACCACAATGGTCAACTGATATTGACGAGCGGGTATTGTAATTCCAAAATCTTAGTACCGTGCGTATAAGCTCAGCCTAACCTTTTGTTTCCTCAGCTACCGTACATATCGCTTCGAATCCGCTGTAGGCGAAGAAACAGCTAGATGCCGCTGATAACACACCTGTCAGGCCGTAGGGCATGAAACCTGAAGTGAACAATTTACAGTCCGGTACCGGGTGCAGTTCTGGGCTAAAAGTAGCGCACACGTGCACGTGCGTCAACCCAAGTTCCCCGTCAAAGTAACTTCGCGTGCACGCACGTGAGTTGCCTATTAGTTTGCACCAGGAAGTTTTGTGCTATAACGCGCGTACACGGCGATTTTTAAAACTTTCAGCCTAAAATACATAGCACCCGATACGGTATATGCTTGGTGACGTAACCACGACCTGATGCACCTCACCGCCCGTCTGTGAAATCAATCAAACCCGAGGTTCCAAGAAACATGCCTTATCGAAGTTTTTGCATGACGAATAGCGGCAGAGCGAATGCTTCTTTGTATGTCGAGAACTCTATGAATAAATCCTGAATTCGCCATCATAACCTTTTCCCGGCTGATTCAACGGCCACCAAAATCGAAAGTTCGCAAACGAACATCCGTAGAGCACGACATATGCGACAACACACAGATTGACCACCGTGAATGACGTGTTCACATTCACACTGTTGCGCGTGCCGGACAGAACGAACAGCGCGATTACGATGATGAGAATAGCTGCTATCAGGTCGAAGTACGGAGCGAACATTGACTTGTGCGCGCCTTCGTCAAGCTGAAATGGCTCCTGCCTTTGTGATTCAGGCACGCTGCTTGCACACACGTGACGTAGGCTCAATGCCAACGTGGCGTGTAGTTGTGTTACCTGCCAATTTCCACGGGTGACAAAATCCTTGACGGTGTAATTGAGCATTGAATCGAAGTATGCCGACCAGGCCTTCGCCACCGATGCGCCCCCGATCAGGTACTCTAGCAGTGTGTTCCAACCAATCAGAAATGCTGGCAACTCGCCAACTGTGACGTAGCTGCGGTTAGAAATAATGGTTTATGTTACTTCTGCACAGCGTTATGATTCTGAATAATGGACTAAAATTTCAATGTGAAAAATCTACACACCTGTAAACATAAGCAGAGCCAGCTTTGGGCACACGACTACTGAATTCGGCATAGCAGAACGCCGATAACGACGCAGCCAGACCGGATAGGACGTAGGAGAAGATCGTTGCGGGACCGGCCATGTTGCGCATGACCGTGCCTGAAAATCAAGGAAATCGGTGCTGTGGGAACGTCTTAACCACGATGCTCTCTTTGATTGCGTCTGTTCAAAAACATTTGAGCGCGTGTTTGTCATCCCCGTGTAGCCAACCCAATTCCGACCTGTGAGTGTGTAGACACCAGCACTGACCATGATACCGATGCCAATGAATATGACATCGATGGTGCTCAGGCATCGTTTGAGCGGTGAGTCAAGTAACTGTTCTGGCTCGAAGACTTTCAGTCGAAACAAACTGATGAATTTGTGCTTGACGGGCATTTCGAGCCTGACATCCGACAATTTGAGTTCGGCCGGTGGCGAGGGACTGTGAAGGACGGAATTGGATTTACGGAAAACACGACGCACAAACGCGTAGTACCACATCTTGTCGATTTTGATGTTAAAGTTGACGATGTTCAAATCGTGCAACAAGTATAGGACACACACGCCTATGACGAACACATAGAACGACATTAACATAGGCAGCTTGGTTGGAGTGCGGGTTAAGTAGGGTCGGACTAAATGATACAAATTTTGAGATTGCACTTTGTTGGAAAAGGAGCGCGTGGGCAGCTGACTTGACAATCTGGGCTCTAATTAACACTTGAAAGGAGAAGGATGTTACGTGATTACATTCGGAGGAGAGAACGAAGAAAGAAAGAACGCAACGATCCATGACCGATAAACACAGTCACAGACGACAGACGTGAAAATTGGCAAAACACAACACAAAAGCGAGCACCGAACATAACATAAGTTGCACGCGTGCAGCAGCGAAACATTTGTGGATGCGGAGGGCGGTGTAAACAGCACAAAAATACGCACAACACAAGTCTGCAAGGCGGGGGTGCACGCGCAAGTTCACTGACGTCAAACAAACCACAGCAAACACCACCAAGCACACTCTTGGGCACGGGTATGTATCTTGCGCACACATACGCAAACCAAAAAAACACGCAGGTCACACAGATCTGAAAATAATCTGTTGCCAGACTGCAGCCATGGGATGCAGTTTGTCGTTTCCAATCGAAAAATGCGCATTTTCACATGAGCTCTGCGCATGTCCAGTTTGTATAGGGCGGCGAAACGCTCCTGAACCTGAGTCTGTCTGCACAGGTGCTGCTTTTGGTAATGTACGGGAGAATGAAAGCACGTGTTTCGAATAACTCGTTTTTATTTATGGTTAGGTCTACCATACCGACAGTATGTGATGTCGCCAACCATATCCGAACTTATACTTTGTATTGCGTGTGTTGTCTGTCGTGCTTTTCCGAAGCGGATGGGCTGGTATTGTCAAGCAAAGCATTTCTTACAATCGCACAAACTCACCAATACTCACGATGGTTCGGGGAATCAACAAACACTGTGCCAAAACACGACGAATAAAACTGAAAGTTGACTAAACAATCGTATCGTAAACATGAAACGATTGTGAAGGCGGCAGGAACCACTGATGTTGTGTGTGTGTTTCAGCATCAATTATTGTTCCTTTTGAGCTGAAACAACATGCAAACAACTTGGAGAAAATATTTTTGTAGCAGAAATCCCACATATCAGCCGTGATTTTGGCTTTACCAGTACTGTTTCTGCACAAAAAGTCTAAGTCGTGGTCTGGAACTGGTCTCAGACGGAGAAGTTAAGAACTCGGCGATAGCACCACCTGACATGTGTCGTTTAGCACTACTGTGACGACATGACATGACGACACAACAATCATCTGCTCCCAATGATGGGCCATGTGCAAATGATTGATAATCGCTAATCATTGGTAAGTTATGGTTCGCGTCATTATTTTACGACACGAGAAGTGACCTTTTCGTTACGCAATGTGATGACAATCACACACAAGTAAACACATATACATACATACTACATGTAGCACTGGTACTGGCTCAGCTCGAGCAGGACGGTTACCTCGTTTGGGGTTAAATTGACCTAGGATTCAGGTTCTTGTCAGGCTCATGTCTCACGTTCAGTGTTTGGTCTTCGAACTAATTGATTGGACCTAACCCAAAGCTCAAGCCTGACCCTAACGCTACGCCTGGGCGACCGCCAAGCGCAAGCTAATCTAGTATCCCGACATGAAAGGTCAATACTCAAATCGAGGACCCATTTTGAGGCTTTTACGTCAAACAACACTTGACGTCAAACGACAAATACGGACGTCCAACCAGCTTGTACCAGCGATGCGCCACCATCGCGTTAGCGGCAATCAGTTGGCCAGTTGTATCCCAAATTTTCCAACATTTTCCAATTATGGTTCCTATCCTCCGTCCACACTACGAACGCAAAATCCCACCGTCGACAGTGTTCACTGTTGTCGAGTATGTCCTCAACGAAATGTACCCGGGTCTGGCCGGAAAATTGGCCCTTGTAATGGGTGTCATTGCCCTGCTGGCTCTTGTGCCCATTATGCGAAGCATAGGAAAAGCAATTGTCGAAACAAGAAAAACAACAAATGCCGAGACACGTCGCCTGCCGAAATATATGGCGTCTTCAGGTTTGTTTGATATTTTTCTGTGAAGTTTGCAGATTTGAAAAACTTTTATTGACTGTTTTCTTCACAGATTCACCTAAGCTGCCCGTTAATGTCACTGGCGGACCAGCAATTCTTCCCGTTCCACCCACAAATCAAGCAGCGATTGTGACCGTGTGATGTTTCATGCCCTCTTTCCCATTTTATACAATGTTTTGATGTTTGCCGTGTGATGCAATTGCTGTTTTCGACCTCATTTCTTCATTCATGTCGTTATGGTTGGCATCGGGAGCAAGAACATTAGTTTTAACTTTAACGAACTTCAGCAACGTTGCGATTACCCATCGCATTCGATCCGCCACATGGCCACAAGAACAAAACTGCTCGACATTGACGTACAATCTGCACATGATTAGCAGGAATTACAAAGGACACTAAAAGTCACTGGTATTGGTCGCACACTGACTTTATAAGAATTGGTCAAATTTTTTTCCTGAACCGTGAAGAGGGAAAGTGACGGGGTAACGACGTTGCGTTGCGTGATCGCACACAAAGCATGTAGTAAAGAGAATATGTTTCAGACCTGCGGCAACGTGCTAGATTATTTTCAGCTGAAAATGTTTTGTGAGAATCACAAATAGCACAGTGGTTAAGAGTGACTGAACGTGAAAATCAGGATTGATTTGATGAATTCTTATATAGTCATTGTGCGACCAATATATATGCAGCGGGTTACGATAGCCCGATCAAACATTTAATGTTTTGTAACCGATAAAGATTTTGTCAAGTTTCTGTAACTCGGCGCCTATACCATCCCCAGTGATTTTGAATTTTCCTTTGCAGATCCCGGATTTCCACACGTCACATTAAGCTTGTTTCTTCCCGAACGTTCATGTTGGTGGATTGATTTCGATCAGTAATTGTCATTTTGGTGAAGTTCTTCAAGATTAATGTTCTTGATCCGTGTGCCAGCTACATAACGATATGTACAAACAAAAAAAACGAGGTCGAAAACCCAAAAAACAATAACGACGGGCCCAGTTCAATAATTGTACAGTTTATTTCTTTGCCCAATTCAATGACACAAAAGAAAAATGAAATCGCTCCACACTCTTCATAAGCAGGTTTACGTAGAAACATGAATCACAGGAGCGTATCTAGGCTGCAAGCAGGGGTACACAGCGCCCCCTCAAGCCGTTTAGAGAGAGTCCAAAGAAGGAACAAGGACCCCCTAAATCGTGGTATTTTCGTGTGATACACTTCAAATGTTAAAATACCGAGCGCTTTGCGCGTAAGATAGGCACGTTTTAGCGAATTCCGACGGTTTGAAATTCCGATGTGTTCCAAATTTTGGCGCAGTGCATCTTCCTGCGTTGTTTCACGACGACCAATTTTTTGATGAACATGCGCTGGATAAAAGTGAATTTTCAAAGGAGAGACAAGCACTAGATAAAATATTTTTGCATCCACAGCGCTCGCAATTGGAACCTAGTGCGCCCCTGCACGAATCCCACGAAACGAATCATATCCAGCTTTTAGACGCAAATTCATGCATTCATGGCAAAAGCTAACTACCGCACACAGCTTTTGTGAACGTAGTGAGTCACTATGTTCGATTCATGGCATGTATATTGTACTGTATGCAGTCGTTGTCAACCAAAATATGGAAACAACACGCCAAATATCCCAAACAGTGCATGTGAATAAGTACCCTCGTTGCTAAGCAACCAATGAGATGTCCCAGCAGGGGAATTATACACTCAAGCAAGGGTGCCATGCTTATTTGTGTTCACGTGTCTGGGCTTGAGCACCTAGTATTTACTTGTTGTTGTTTATTTACTTATACTATGATCTTGCTTTGAAGAAAAATTTCATCTTGTTGCTTGGTGAGGAACATTCCAAGCCCCGTGGTAGGTATGCCGAGCTATAACCTTCGTTAACTTTTGCATTTTTTTCCTGACAATATCAAAAATTTCAGGCAAACCGACGGGAAGAATGTGATAAATGGCCTGACATCAGTTGGTATGGCTAAACCACTGCTCGATCTATCTCTTCCGACCACCGTTCAACCTACAACTGCGTCCACGAAGGTGCCTGCCGCAAAAAGACCTCTGGCCTCATCCGCAAATGTTCAGGTAAAAAACCAACCCCGCTAAAAAAGTTTTAATCTCAACTTTATGCTCAACTTCATTTTCGTCCAGGACTACCTCAAAAGCCTGACAGCGAGCGCCCGCGTTCGTCAGCGGCAAACCAAACAACAAAGCGTGGACAAGGCGTCAGAAACTGACGATGTGCCGACGCACCAACCGGCTGTCAAACCGAGATCAGCCGATGAGCAACAGGGTACGACACGACGGGCCCGGGCACCGAGTCTGCAGCGATCGATCGATCAATTTGATCGGATCAGTGCATCGATGGAATTCTCCGACATTTCACCACCGACGAGCACCGATGCCACCAAAGGGACACCACCATCGACAGCCTCATCAGTGAACAACGCACCTCGTAGTCGCAGTCGGACATTATCAGTGGTGAAAAAATTAAAGAACAAATCTAGTTCGGGTTAGTCATTGTTGGGAGTGGGATCGTTTTCACATTTTACTTCCCGCCTCGGACTGAGAACAGGACTCGGATTTGTGCGCACTAATTCTACAGCTAAACTTTTATGTCCTTCATTTCAGAAGACCACTCATCGTCACCAGCAGAGCAGATCAAGAGCATCGAGGACATTATGCCTGATGACAGCAGTGGTCGGTTGCATTTCGCTAATTTTGCGCGTAATGGTTCCTTCAGAATATTAGTACCGCGCATGTACAAGTCAAAATTAGCAAGTGTATTTTTCAGAGCCAATCGAGCAAATCCGCAGCTTCTCAGCGCTCGATGTGGACAGTCCAAAATCGGCCACGACCAAAATAACGGACGAAAAATTGCCCAACATTGAAACATCACCGAAGCAGAAATCGACGTCTACGAAATACGACTCGGACTTTGAGGATGACATTGCAACAGTCATTGGCGAATCGGTAATGGGTTTCCGTTGTTGAGCTTGGCAGAATGTTGCTTTGTGTTAGACAGGAATGGTGAAAGCAGTCACAACCAAACAGCTCCAGCATTCTTGATTGATAAATGTCTTCGTCCACCACAAAAATGCCGTATTTTTTGGTCACACTATGCCGTTTCAGTCAGCTACGACGGTGCCCACTGAAGAGTCAGAGCCGATCCCGGACGAGCCAAAGTCCGAATCGAGTGTGACGACACAGAAAAGCACAGCGACCAAAACCAGCTCGACGGGGAGAAAGAAACAACGAAGTCATTCGCTCACACGGAGGACTATATCGAGTGAGTCGGTCGAGAGGAAAATTTTTTGGTATTTCACGCGTATACACGCTGTACGCATGGGTTTCATTTACGGATATCGAACTGCAAGCGTGATTCCATATTCCAGGTCAATCATCCGGCTCTGGGAACAGCAGTAGCAGTTCGTCAACGGGTACCGATTCCTCCACATCAGTGGCACTGCCCAAACTCGTCACCCATCCACCACCAGGCCACGCGACCACTACAATCACACATGCCGTCAGTATGATCGATTTCGGATGCCAAACCATCGTTGACTGCGGGACGCAGACACAGGTTTGGGTCCGAGGGGGTGGTGCTCTCTCTTGAGGCCATACACACTTAGGCATTTTGATTAGTCTGATTGGGTTAGGAACTGATGCTCTTCAAAAGGTTGCAGCTGAAATTTGACAATGTTCCAGGAACTGGACGATCCGATACAGAAATTCTTGGAGAAGCAAATGTTGGATCAAGAATATGGTAAGCCACGTCTGAGTGCCCGTCAGCGGTTCAGCACAAGTTCAACTGTCATCAAGCACTTCAGTTATTTTCACTATTTCCAGTGCTCAACCGTCACAACCCGCATCGTGAACTGCTACAAACGCTGATGCTCTCGCACCTGCAAATGATGCGTCACTTTGCCAAGGAGCAGTACCGTTTGCATCAACAATGGTCCAGGGTTATGATGCAGAACGAAGGGGGCACGAAATCGAATCTGATCAAACACACACGATTCAGTGTGCCACGGCCGCACACTTGAGCTCTATACTGTGATTCGGATGTTAGTGCCGTGCGCATAACACCCACCAGCGCACTCCAGCATGGCAGGATTTCATGGCTGCGATTTTCAACTGCGACGCGTTTCATGAAAACTGTTCTCACTACGATACTGTGCCACTGGAAACTGCTGCCATGCTATGCGTACAGAACGCGATTGCTGCGTTCAACACGTTAGAACCTCTTAGGGTCTTGTGCCATCCCTCAAATTTGCCGCTGCAAATTACTATTTTTACTCTTTCTCCAGTTTTCAGCAGTTTTTTGGCTTTCATTTTTTGTACTATGTACATATCAGAACTTGCACATAATAATAAAGATAAAAATGATCCACGCGATCAACAAAACATAAGCAGGATATATGTACATACGTGTGCACGTTTAGCAGCAAGGAGTTGAACAAAATTCAAATAAATCCAGAAATGGGACGAATGAGCGCATTTGAAAACAAGACATTGCAAAGCCATTGAATTGCTCAATTATCACCAGTGAGGTTGTTGGCTGTCGTCGGATTCTGTCTGCCTTCGAACTGGAGTGACTCACATTTAGCCTCAAGTTTGCGGACGCGTTGTAGCACAACCTGAGAACATATAAAAAAATGTAACGACAGTGAAATTTGCTTGCTTTTGTCACTGTTTTACAGCGGTACACCAGGACATCGTCAGTGCGAATGCACCCTGATGGCCGCACGTAACCCCCAAAAAACACACAATGGTTCATTTCATTTTATACTGCAGTGAATCCATGAACAAAGAATAAAGCCCCCAGGAATGGACGATACTCGTAAATCGAAACAAAACTGACAAGCTTAGAGTTATGTACCTACTAGGACTATAAAGTATTACATTCATTATGACTGTGTCAAAAAAGCCACCGTTAAGCTAGGTGCGGTACAGTGCACTTCGCAAATAACGATCACACTCCGGTTTCTGTCCGCACTCGTCAGTAAGACACTGTCACTTTGAGAGTACGGCTCAAACTGTCCGACTGCACCCACCGCAATGCATCCAGATCGCTTACCCAATGTCTGTATTCTCTCTTCGATCGCGCCCAGCCGTTCGCTTGTGGTCTTTTCCAGCGAATCGAGTTGCCTTTGTTGATGTCGGGTGGTGGACTCCAACGTTTCTAATCGCAATGCTGTGCCCTGAAGTCGCATTTTAGAAAAAAACCCGCTCTGGTTCATTTACGGCATGGCATTTTCTCCGCGTCGCACGGTTCGAAGCGTGACATTTTAGGATCTAACGTTACAGCGTCGATCAAGAATCAGTCCTCAGGGTTTAAATCCTAGAGCGCACCTGTTTGTATTCTTCAAACTGCACTGTCAGCTCGGCATAATCCCGTTTGTTTGAACGAAGTTCCTTCTCCAGTTTGTCGACCTGCAAGACCACTGGAATGTGCGAATAATAATAACTTGAGACTTGAACCAAGACAACCAAAGGTTTGCAATAAGTTGAACGAACGCCTTTTTTTAACTTTTAGAAACCAGCTATACCTATGTACCTATGTATGTACATAGTCATGCGTTTACCGTTCTTATAATGTCTCACCTTCTTCTGCAATTCACTATCGGCGACGTTGTCATGTGATGTTTCAAGCCCCTTTGCGCGCACATTCTTTTGCAGCGTGTCCAATCGATTTTCTGCATCGTTCAATTTTTGCATTTGCTCTTCTGAACAAGATTCCAGTGTGTTCAGCTGAGTCGAAAGCTTCTTCTCCAACGCTTCGATATTGTCAGTCAATTTGAGTAAAGTCTGAAAATCGGAACTTTTCAAAGCTTTAACAGTTGTTTCAATGGAAACGGAATACATAGGAACAGGAACAAGGGAATCTAATTATGTACCTTTCTGAATTGATTGTTTGCATGGTCCTTTTCCTTTTACTTTTTCGCCAGCGTTTCGTAGTGTTTGGAGCTGTGCTCTCAGGCTCTGGATATGGTCGAAATACCTGAATTTGGCGTATCGTCTTCTGCTTAATGTTCTAAAGCCTATTTGCTGATCCCTCATTTATCAACGAGTTTTAAACGCATGTTTAACGGCACATCAATACCTGTTTAGTCGGTCTTCTACCTCCAATTTGCTCGTGAACCATACACGATTCTCGTATGTGTTCTTGTGTCCGTCGGTAATATCGCCTTCATCGCTGGCTTTCATCTGACAGGCTTCGTCCAGACTGGGCGCCCACTGAAATAATATAAAAATTATAAAAAAAGAATTTGGTTTTGCATTCCTGTTTTTTGCTCTTCTTCTGCTCTCCGGGAAATTTTGGCCGAATTTTACCGAATTCGGTAAAAATTTTACAGATTTTCGTTAAAATTTTGAGCACATAAACTGTCTGTAAAATTTACAGACTGTCTGTAAAATATTACGTGTGTTGCATAGTAGCTGCCGTTTTACAGAATGTTGGTAAATTTACAGACAGTTGGTAAAAGTGGGACTTTACAGACTTTATCGGTGATTTTATTTCCACTGAAACAGGCTGCTTTTGTCCATAATATCACTTGTTACTTGTGTACAATGACAGAATACATAAATACATACTGTAAATACCCACCAAAACACGCATATGGTTGAGAACAATCTAAATGAGAAGTAAAAAGGTACTATGGTACATAAGGTGCGTTGCGAACCCGTGCGTAAAATAACGCAAACACAACAAAATATTAATACATAGAACTTTTTGCGGTATTAAGAAACAAGTATAGTCCGTCCACCAGCTCGCCTGGCTCTGCTTCCCTTCCCCCCCAAAAAGAAACAAAAACTTTTCCGGGGGAGGAAGGAGGCCACAAGAGAGTATATAACTGTTGAAATGGCTACACAATTAATGCGCGTTCCAGCAGTGGTGGTTTAGGCTTGGAACATGGGTAGGTAAAGTAAGCCTTGTAAGCCGAGTCTAAACCACCATAGGAGGCGAGCTATAATAGTGAGGTTCGAGTTCATTTTGGAGTATATCTCGCCTTCAATAAAATGCGGTAATCACTTGCGTTTGGTGTTTTGACGGTTTTGATTATTGACACCGACGTGATGACGCGCATCAGCCTTTCTGACCAGCCGATCCTGTTGGCGACGAAACGAACCGAGTTGAGTTCCAATCGAATTGATTAGTCCGGTCCTGTAATATTGAGACTTACGAGCATTCTCAAACAATAGTAATAGTAGTGAAGATAATTTTGTTGAAATGAAGAAGTTTATTTCATTGCCCAAAAATCCACCCAAAATTCGCCCACTTTTCTGTGCCTAAACACGGTCCTATGCTTGAGCACAGGCTTAGGCCTTATTTTTCAGGGTGGGCGGAGCTTGGGTGGATTTTTGGGCAAATTAATCACACGTAAATCAACACAAAAAAGGTTTCAAAATCCGCACAAAGCAAGAAGATCAAAGTCCAGTCCCTGTTCCATAAATTTACCTGCTATATAGTTTTGTTCGTGTTCCCATACTGATCTTGTGTCAATTTGTGGACCTGACGCGATGAATCTTGCGAAATTTGACAAGCATTGCGCATCGGAATAATTAAAGTTCACATTTTTAGCTGCTGCTGAATAAAGACGCACAGTTTGTTAAAACAAAGCAGGGATAAGTGACAACACAACGGTATCAATAAGTAAGGAACATTTTCATATGAAACATTTTTGATTCCCGCGCTTTCACCCATTTTTACAGACAGTTTGTAACGTTTACAAATTGTCTGTAATTTTTACATATAATCTGTAAAAATTACAGATAGTCAGCGTTTTCATTTTTTACCGACATCCTCGGTAAAATTATTTTACAGACTCTTCCCGGAGAACAGGTCTATGCTGTTGTATGGGCTCTGTTGTTATTCGCCAAAAATATTCCCTTGGTTTTTGAATCGATATAACATAACCGGCACCTTGACAGTAACGAGCACAGATGAAGCCCTCGATGCGCTTGAACAGCAAAAAAAGAAGCAGCAGCGAGATCAAAATGCGAGACGAGATTAGAAATGATGTATCTGCAGCGGCCACGTGGGCAAGAACAACACCGCGTCAAAACGGAATGACGGGTCATGATCAACTCAGTAGTTTGAATACGATATTTTTTCGCGAGTAGATGGGTCGAAAGATGACAAACCGAAATAAGACCAGACTCAACTCAGTGTTCCTAAAAGCAGTTGTTCACCTTTGTGCATTACCACCGTTTGTTTCGTCATGCAACCTCAAACCATTCAGCATACACAGCTTCCAGCCATTTGCTCCAGCCCCTATTCTCCTGAAAGAGGCGTGACATATTGACCATTCTTTCTCCGTTCAAATCCACAAAAAATCAACTGTTTCAGCAAGAAACCTGCCTCTCTGCACAGACCAAAAAACGTCTCTGCATGGGTCCCCAAGGACGAAGATTTCACACTCGAATGCACAACAATTGATTTGTCACTCACAGACACTCAATGTGTACCTCTACCACTGTTGCGCTTTTGCATATGTATGCGACTATATAACAAGAATTGAGAGCGTGAAATGCATTAGTTTTGCACAACTGTTCAATTGTATAGAAATTGATCCACCTACCCTTAGCGCGCATACTTTTGACACATTTCTCCCCCCCTCCCCGGCCTTGCCTTTTTCCCCCCCTTTTTGACGTTTCGCCCTTTCCGAGAACGGCCTGCCCTGTTCGTTGTTGAGAATTACATTTAGGCGCAAAAAATGGGAGCTTTTCAAATGCGACACGCTGTTCGTGCTGTTCCCATCCTGCTCTTCCCCGCTTGTAACCCGATTCACAAAGAAAAAAGGTCTCTAAAATAATGTTTGCCAACCCCAAACAATCCTCCCCAACCCTTTTTCGCTCTGCTTTTTGTCTTTCGACGCTCTTGCTTGTTTAATATACTCATTTGCTGGTCAGTCACATGACCCTTGACACCCTACCACTTTTTCTTTATTTTTCTTCATTTCTGATAAAATGGCAGAGATCGACAGTTCATGACCGATCCAAATACCTCAGAGGGAATATCTTTTGGGAATCTGAATTTCAGAACCAAAAAGTACTAATGCCGCGACAAGAAAATCTCCATCCAGCGAGTACTTCAACCTCAACGGGTCCTGTGTCTAGCCGCTTTGTCCATAGTTATTCAAATCAGCATCCTCGAGCTACTCTCCGGGAAGAGTCTGTAAAATAATTTTACCGAGGGTGTCGGTAAAAAATGAAAACGCTGACTATCTGTAATTTTTACAGATTATATGTAAAAATTACAGACACTTTGTAAACGTTACAAACTGTCTGTAAAAATGGGTGAAAGCGCGGGAATCAAAAATGTTTCATATGAAAATGTTCCTTACTTATTGATAACGTTGTGTTGTCACTTATCCCTGCTTTGTTTTAACAAACTGTGCGTCTTTATTCAGCAGCTGCTAAAAATGTGAACTTTAATCATTCCGATGCGCAATGTTTGTCAAATTTCGCAAGATTCATCGCGTCAGGTCCACAAATTGACACAAGATCAGTATGGGAACTCGAACAAAACTATACAGCAGGTAAATTTATGGAACAGGGCCTGGACTTTGATCTTCGTGCTTTCTGGGGATTTTGAAACCTTTTTTGTGTTGATTTACGTGTGATTAATTTGCCCAAAAATCCACCCAAGCTGCGCCCACCCTGAAAAATAAGGCATAAACCTACGCCTGTGCTTAAGCATAGGACCGTGATTAGGCACAGAAAAGTATGCGAATTTTGCGTGGATTTTTGGGCAATAAAATAAACTTCTTCATTTCAACAAAATTATATTCATTATTATTACTATCGTTTGAGAATACTCGTAAGTCTCAATATTACAGGACCCGGACTAATCAATTCGATTGCAACTCAACTCGGTTCGTTTTGTCGTCAAAAGGATCGGCTGATCAGAAAGGCTGATGCGCATCATCACGACGATGTCAATAATGAAAACCGTCTAACACTAAACTCAACTGATTACCGCAATTTATTGAAGGCGAGATCTACTCCAAAATGAACTCGTACCTCGTTATTATAGCTCGCCTCCAATAGTGGTTTAGACTCGGCTTACAAGGCTTACTTTACCTACCCATGTCTAGTTCCAAGCCACTACTGGAACGCGCAGTAGTCATTTCAACAGATATATATCTCTTAATACCGCAAAAAGTTCTATGTATCAATATTTTGTTGTGTTTGCGTTATTTTACGCATGGGTTCGTAAAACACCTTATGGTACTTTTTAGTTCCCATTTAGATTGTTCTCAACCATATGCGTGTTTTGGTAGGTATTTACAGTATGTACTTATGTATGCTGTCATTGTACACAAGTAACAAGTGATATTATGGACAAAAGCAGCCTGTTGCAGTGGAAATAAAATCACCGATAAAGTCTGTAAAGTCCCACTTTTACCAACTGTCTGTAAATTTACCAACATTCTGTAAAACGGCAGCTGCTATGCAACACACGTAATATTTTACAGACAGTCTGTAAATTTTACAGACAGTTTATGTGCTCAAAATTTTAACGAGAATCTGTAAAATTTTTACCGAATTCGGTAAAATTCGGCCAAAATTTCCCGGAGAGCAGAAAGAAGAGCAGGAAAAACAGGAATGCAAAACCAAATTCTTTTTTTATAATTTTTATATTATTTCAGTGGGCGCCCAGTCTGGACGAAGCCTGTCAGATGAAAGCCAGCGATGAAGGCGATATTACCGACGGACACAAGAACACATACGAGAATCGTGTATGGTTCACGAGCAAATTGGAGGTAGAAGACCGACTGAACAGGTATTGATGTGCCGTTAAACATGCGTTTAAAACTCGTTGATAAATGAGGGATCAGCAAATAGGCTTTAGAACATTAAGCAGAAGACGATACGCCAAATTCAGGTATTTCGACCAATATCAGAAGCCTGAGAGCACAGCTCCAAACACTACGAAACGCTGGCGAAAAAGTAAAAGGAAAAGGACCATGCAAACAATCAATTCAGAAAGGTACATAATTAGATTCCTGTTCCTGTTCCTTATGTATTCGTTTCCATTGAAACAACTGTTAAAGCTTTGAAAAGTTCCGATTTTCAGACTTTACTCAAATTGACTGACAATATCGAAGCGTTGGAGAAGAAGCTTTCGACTCAGCTGAACACACTGGAATCTTGTTCAGAAGAGCAAATGCAAAAATTGAACGATGCAGAAAATCGATTGGACACGCTGCAAAAGAACGTGCGCGCAAAGGGGCTTGAAACATCACATGACAACGTCGCCGATAGTGAATTGCAGAAGAAGGTGAGACATTATAAGAACGGTAAACGCATGACTATGTACATACATAGGTACATAGGTATAGCTGGTCAGCCTTCTAAAAGTTAAAAAAAGGCGTTCGTTCAACTTATTGCAAACCTTTGGTTGTCTTGGTTCAAGTCTCAAGTTATTATTATTCGCACATTCCAGTGGTCTTGCAGGTCGACAAACTGGAGAAGGAACTTCGTTCAAACAAACGGGATTATGCCGAGCTGACAGTGCAGTTTGAAGAATACAAACAGGTGCGCTCTAGGACTAAACCCTGAGGACTGATTCTTGATCGACGCTGTAACGTTAGATCCTAAAATGTCACGCTTCGAACCGTGCGACGCTGAGAAAATGCCATGCCGTAAATGAACCAGAGCAGGTTTTTTCTAAAATGTGACTTCAGGGCACAGCATTGCGATTAGAAACGTTGGAGTCCACCACCCGACATCAACAAAGGCAACTCGATTCGCTGGAAAAGGCCACAAGTGAACGGCTGGGCGCGATCGAAGAGAGAATACAGACATTGGGTAAGCGATCTGGATGCATTGCGGTGGGTGCAGTCGGACAGTTTGAGTCGTACTCTCAAAGTGACAGTGTCTTACTGACGAGTGCGGACAGAAACCGGAGTGTGATCGTTATTTGCGAAGTGCACTGTACCGCACCTAGCTTAACGGTGGCTTTTTTGACACAGTCATAATGAATGTAATACTTCATAGTCCTAGTAGGTACATAACTCTAAGCTTGTCAGTTTTGTTTCGATTTACGAGTATCGTCCATTCCTGGGGGCTTTATTCTTTGTTCATGGATTCACTGCAGTATAAAATGAACCATTGTGTGTTTTTTGGGGTTACGTGCGGCCATCTGGGTGCATTCGCACTGACGATGTCCTGGTGTACCGCTGTAAAACAGTGACAAAAGCAAGCAAATTTCATTGTCGTTACATTTTTTTATATGTTCAGGTTGTGCTACAACGCGTCCGCAAACTTGAGGCTAAATGTCAGTCACTCCAGGTCGAAGGCAGGCAGAATCCGACGACAGCCAACAACCTCACTGGTGATAATTGAGCAATTCAATGGCTTTGCAATGTCTTGTTTTCAAATGCGCGCATTCGTCCCATTTTTGGGTTTATTTGAATTTTGTTCAACTCCTTGCTGCTAAATGTGCACACGTATGTA
>JASAMV010000040.1:0-77426 GCA_030248065.1 Rhynchonema sp. JSB1_4
TAGGGATCGGCGTCGGTCATGTAGACCGACACCGACACCGACACTTTTTTGGAAAGTACCGACACCGGCGAAAAAGCACGCCGACACCGACACCGACAGTGAAAAAATGACCGACACCGACAGTAAAACCGAGTTTGCCTTTTTTAGCCCTAAAAACTTATTTTTAGACCTAAAATGCCTTTTTGGACGAAAACCGGTGTGTTGGTGTACTTCTCACCTGAAAAAAGAGGGATCAAATACCAAAACAAAAAACAATTATGAACTTTGTATGATAGGATAGGTCTGTCTCTTTGTCGCAGGAACAAACAGGTTCTGTCCGCCTCTCACTCTCAGTGAAACATTCAACGTTGGAACGAACCGGATTTTTACCATGAGCGCAACTTTTGTTGTTCAGAATTTTGTGTTTTCATGTTTGAAGTGGTACAAAGGCATCGGCCACTATAAAAAGCGTCGCCGAAACCCCTCATTTTGTTAGCTAAACCTATTTCGAACCATTTTTGCATATTTGCAGGCCTAAAATGGCGTCAAAAGAGACCGATTTTGATATTCTGAACCGACTAGGTTTTGCAAAGCTAGTCCGGGCGGACTCGCGCTTGTTCCCTCGTTTGTCGAAAATGGCGAAACGGTACTTATCAGCAGCACCGACAAGCACAATGTCTGAACAAGAATTCAGCCTGGCTGCCAGCATCTACACGAAGTACCGAAATCGCTTGAAACCAGACACTGCTGAAAAGTTGTTGTTCCTGAAGCGTATGCTACCCACGTGTCAATACTTGTACAATTGAGTGTATCTGATGTGATGGAGAATAATGATGTATCGGTGTCCTTCGCAAATAACTCGTGATTGATATTTCTCATTCTGTTCGCATGTCTTTCCTTTAATCTGATTCCAAAAAAAATTGTTCTCTTGTTGTGTTGCACTGCTGCAGAATTGAAACTGAACCGTGTATGAGGAATTGGTCGTTCAAAACCAGCGCTTGGCGCTTTTTTATATGTTGTGGACAACTAAAGAACATAATCAGTACGAAATATATTTTTTTTCTAATAGTAGTTGGCTGCCGAAAAATTGGGGACCGACACTACCGACACCTGAAAAAAACCGACACTTTTGTGGACCGACACCGACACCGACACCGACATTAGTAGTGTCGGTACCTACACCGACTTTTTTCCGACACCGACGCCGATCCCTACACCACGCCCTATATTGAATAATTGTGTTTTACACAGTCGCAGTGGTGTCGTTGGGGGGGGGGGGTTGCCTCCTGGTATGGGGTATGGGAAATCGGCCCATTTTTGGAACAAGCACCCCTAAGAAATGACTTTGTGACCCCGAGAAGCATCAAAATTGACCATTTTTCGTCCAAAAATGTCAAAAATCGCTTGCTCCCTCAAGAAAACTCTGTTTTAAGCGCCTTTTAGACCAATTTTTGTCACTTTTAGAAGATTTTTGGGGTCATTTTTTCAAAACCCCACCCTCGGGTATGGGAAATTTTTGAGGTTTTGGAGAAACTCCCCTGGTATGGGAAATTTTTGATTTTTGGGGGCATGTGTGGGAAATTTCCCGAAAATTGGGCTGGGTATGGGAAAATTTCGATTTCTCAACGACACCACTGCACAGTCGTTGTGGCTATTGCTATTTAGAATGTTATGTATACTCTGGCAATTCTTTTGGGAGAAACTTTTCAAACGCGTTGCCTGATCCGTAAAGCGCATGATGCGTGCACTGGCTATAGCGGTCACGTGACTTCTGTAGCCAGTGCACGCATAACGCGCTTTACGGATCAGGCAACGCGTTTGAAAAGTTTCTCCCAAAAGAATTGCCAGAGTATACTCTTATGGATTTGCGCTTATTGATCCAGGTGTGCAGAACTATTCATTTTTTGATTCGAATCCGCTATTTGCCCAAGAAATTTTTATTTTGTGTAAATATTGTTGTCAAAAGTTTGATTACTTTGTGTTGTTGTCATCCTGCCTGCCTCTCCTCACATTAACACCCAGTTTTTCTTTTGATGAACATACACTTCAGGTGCACTTCAATGTGGTGAACTATTGCCCGATTTCTGTGATTTCGAGCTTGTACCTTCAGAATATATTTCAATGTACACAATTTTCGTATTGCTTTTGTGCATTTTTGAACTCGTGGTTTCGCGCAGCTAACATGCATAATGCATGTATACGACAAGAATTTTGGGCATTGGTATGTAAATATTTTGTGTGGTCATTCTCCAATTGACAATGGTCTGTTGTATGAAGCTACTACGGTCGCATACAGTACTTTTCAATAAAAGAGCTCTATCTCGTCTTTGATACGGTTAGTTAGCTATTGCGTCCGCACCAACTCAAAAAACAAAAGAAGGTGAACCAACATTTCGCAAGCAATGGAACCAGAGAATGGGTCTGCTGTCGGTGATTGCATCTCCACCTCATACTTTCTTGCCCTGGTTTTACATTTGTTTTTCATTCCCGTAACTTTCATTCACACCCTGTATTTACTTTCATGTCCGTAAATCCCACACGCTCACGCGGTATTGTAATGCTGTTAGTTTATTGGAAAAACTATTTCATAATCATAACACCGACGGTAGATACCAAAAACTGTACACGAGATCCATATCTGCCACACAATACGTCAAACAGAACTGAAACAATCGGTAAAAGTAACTGATAGGAAAGTATATAAAATACAACAACTGCAAAATCAATTTTTCACAAAAACAATCACTGCGTTTCCAGTAAGCGTTTCTTGTTGACGCTGATTTTGGTCAGTTCCGCGAAAAGTTCATCAACAGTTTCGTTGCCATGTAAGGCTGGAAATATTTTGAATAATGGCAACAAACTAGGTACTGCTGCGAGCTGGTGATGATATTCGAAAGTCTACCATCCCTGATATCTAAATACGAGCTTCTATTTCTGTGTCTATGTGCTTATTGTTTTCGCTCTATATTCTAACGCATATAATTTTTCCAGAACCGTTTTTTCCTATATTTTTCCAGGCCAAAAGTTGGTCGCCGGTTCAAATGGGGGTACATTAGTGCAAAATGTGGTCTAAAATTGCTTCGTGGGGAAAAGACATGCTGGACACGTCGACTAAAACATATAAAAAAATGATGTTTTTGCACGATTTAAGAAACTGACCTCGCGGCTCGCCAAGATTTTTTTGGAAATTTTTGGAAAAATATTTGGAATTCGTTATTTTGACCTCTGGAAAAAACGGTTTTTTCCGTTTTTTCACCTGCAACTGTACGAACGCATAGTTTTTTGCTTCTAAGTGATGTAGCAACTTGCTACAAATTGTGATTTAGTAGCAATTGCTACTCAGATTTCGGTGTTTAGTACCAAAAAACACCATACATCTAAGCTATTCAAACTTTACTTTCTTTAGCGTCTCAGCCCTGAAAATACAAAATTTTTGCGCTTCGCGGGCTGCTTGAGACGGTCACAAGTTACGAGTTAGTGGCATACGTGTTTATTGATCGCTTGGTCATTGGTGGGACACCCTGCCGCGTACATCATGAGAAACAAGAGATATCGAGTCAAATCCGTTAGCAAAAGATGTGCTTGATGGTCAGGTTTTGCTTCATGGTCAGATCAGATTGAACAGAGAGAAAATTGAGGTGATTTGCTTGTTCGTCAACCCTGCGTGGATTTTACACACGTCAGATTCGGGGAGTCGGGAACCTTGTGCAGGCAGCCAGACTAAAAGCAAAAATTTTTTTAGCGCGCTTGGGGCGAAATGTTGTGGTCGGGTCCCGGTGTTATCGGGTGATTACACCAGACTAATAGGGGTCGAAAAAACATTGAAAAATGCCTTCAAAAATTTGCTACTGTAAATGGCCATTTTAATAGCAATTGCATCCAGCCGATTTTGAAATAAAAACCCCTGTTCGAAAAGCATTTTTTCGACACACCCGATTTTGGAGTCTATTTGAATCGCAATCGCAGCCGATTGTTGTTGTTCGTCCGATTTTGATTCCTCTGGCTCAGACTGTTGTTGTTGAATGACGGTGGCGGCGAGTGATTCGTTGTCGGAGTCGGTGGGCGGAGTCGTCACAATCGATCGACGACCGCGCGACAGACGATTGCGACGACGATCCTGCAAAGTTCGGTGCTTTTTGACAGATGTACGGACCTAAAGATTGATTATTTTAGGCCTTAAAGTGTCTATTTTAGGCCTAAAAATGCTATTTTAAGCAATACATTGGGGAATTAAATGTACCGAATGGGCAGACATTCACAAATATATGTAATATATGTAATTTGTTACATATATTATTTTGTTAGTTACATATATTATTTTAATATATGTACGTAATATATGTAATATATGTACCAAATTTTTTGAAAACTCGGCAACCCCCCTAAATTTCTGAAAAATTTCAATGTTGAAAAACGCATTTTTACGCATGTTACGGTTGACTCACACTGTCACCCCCGCTGCAGTGTGTTGACCAACCCCGGCCAACACCACACGCGTCATGAGTGTGCTTTTGCCAGCAGGTACCTTAAAGCGGCCCCGCCGCTATTGTTTTTTTGGTTTTCGACCTCGGTTTTTTCACTTATATCGTTTGTTGGCATCGAGATCAAGAACATTAGTTTTGACGAACTTCACCAAAATGGCGATTGCCCACCGAAATCGATCCGCCAAGATGGTCTATCGGGAACAAAACTGTCCGATATTGATGCACATTTGCACATGATGATCAGGAATGACAAGAGAAATTCAAAATCACTGGGGCGTGATATAGGCGGCGGGTTACGGTATCCCGATAAAACATTAGCTTTTTTGTAAATAACAAATGTTTTGCCAACCTACCGTAACGCGCCGCCTATACCACACCTCTGTGATTTGAATTATGCTTTGGAAGTCCTGATTTCCATGCACACATAGTGCATCAATATTGGGATAGTTTGTTCCCGTGCGGCCAGTGGTGTCGTTGGGGGGGAAGGGGGGGGTTACCCCCCCCTAGTATCCGGTATCCGGTATCTTGATTTTTTCACCCAGGGGTATCCGGTATCCTGACTTTTTGTCCAGGGGTATCCTACCCTAAAATTTTTCCGAAAACCGTAAAAATCGCCCGTTTTTTACCTCCAAAATGCTCAAAATCGCTTGCTAGCGCAAGCATAACCCCCAAAATGACCATTTTTTGCGCTTTCAACACCAATTTTGCTCGATTTTCCTCTTAAAAAATTGACCTTTTTTGAACAACCCCCCCTGGGTATCCGAGATTTTTTATTTTAGGGAGCAACCCCCCCCTGGTATCCGAGATTTTTCATTTTGGGTATCCGGTATCCGAAAATTTTGGATTTTGGGTATCCGGTATCCTGACTTTTTGATTTCCCAACGACACCACTGCGTGCGGCCATGTTGGTTGATCGATTTCGGTGGGTAAACGTCAGTTTGGTGAAGTTCTTGAAGGTTAATGTTCTTCATCTCAGTGCCAACTAACGATTAATATAAAAAACCGAGGTCTAAAACCCAAAAAAAACATTAGCGGCAGGCCCCCTTTAAGTGCAGGGATGGTGGGGGCACACCTCCCCGATCCCTTTAGCGTGAATCATGTGCACCATATTAGGCCTGGGCACAATACCACTTTTGACACCCAATACCAATACGCAATACCAATACCGGCCCTGTACCAGTACCCAATACCAATACCCAATATCAATACCGGGTGAGACCCAATACCAATACCAGATCAATACTACTGAAGTGCCTGGTATTGGGTTTGGTATTGGGTTGGTATTGGTATTGAGTATTGGGTTGGTATTGGTATTGGGTATTGGTCTTAGTTTTGGTTTGGTATTGGGTTTTCTGGTATGATATTGGGTTGGTATTGTGTTTGGTATTGGTTTGGTATTGTGTTTTGAGTCAGGTATTGGTCTGGTATTGGGTTGGTATTGGTTTGGTACTGGGTTTTTCTGAATTAGTATTGGGTATTGGTTTTGACCCAATACCTGGGCAAACCCAATACCAATACCAGTACCAGGCCAGCTTCAATACCAATACCCAATACCCAACACCAGAATTAGACCCAATACCAATACCAAACAGTGGTATTGGTATTGGGTGGTTGGTATTGGTATTGGGTATTGGGTATTGTGCCCACCCATACACCATATTCCACTCAGTGTAGTTCCTGGGGCCTGGGGGCAGTGCTGTGGCTGGGGGAAGGGGGTCCCCCAATGGTGCCCTACCCACCCGTTCCGACCTGGTACACTACCCCTTACCCGCCCCACTCTGGTTTGGTTGGTACCCTAACCCTACCCGCCCCGATTTTTTCCCTCAAAATGCCCATTTTTTGGTCAAAAATGCCCAAATTTCGGCTGAAACCCCTTAAAAGTGCAAAAAATTGCGCGCTGCGCGCGATCTGCCCCGAAAAATCTCCCCCTCCCCCAAACTGAGTCCCCCATAATTCCAGGTACACTACCCCCAACCCGCCCCGGATTTTACCCCCTATGTACCGTACCCGCTCCGCCAAAGTAGCCACAGCACTGCTGGGGGACGTCTGTTCCCTCTCCATGATGACAGTTATGAATAAACCTATACTGTTAATGGAACTTGAGCAGAGGTTCTGATGTGGACAGTGCTGTGGCTGGGGGGGGGGTGGGGGTCCCCCCCCAATGATACCCTACCCGCCCCGGCCTGGTACGCTACCCCCTACCCGCCCCGCTCTGGTACCCTACCCCTACCCGCCCCGCCCTGGTACCCTACCCGCCTTGATTTTTACCCCCAAAATGCCCATTTTTCGGTAAAAAAATGCCCAAATTTCGACCGAAAACCCTAAAAAGTGCAAAAAATTTCGCGCTGCGCGCGATATATGTACTTTTTAGTACATAAAAACAGGCACGCGAAAAAACTTGTGTTGTACCCTTACCCTACCCGCCCCGAAAAATCTTCCCCCCCCCCCCAAACCGGATTCCCCCCCCCCCAAATCCCATGTACACTACTCCCCTACCCGCCCCGATTTTTTCCACCTATGTATGTATGTACCCTACCCGCCCCGCAAAAGTAGCCACAGCACTGGATGTGGATGTGGTGTGATGGTGTCAGTCGGCGATCGGAGGCAGCCAACTTGATGATATGTATGTATATGTGCATGCAAACAGCATTGCAGAAAACAGAAATGTGCATTCCAAAATGTGAAAAGCGCCTCAAGTGGGCGGAAACAAACGACACAATGATGTTTCGTGACACTTCCGATGCCTTTCAAAAAAACTGGGCAACCCCCCTTTTTGCGGGTAAGAAAACCGGCGGCACTCCCGGAATATACGGGACCTGACCAAAATAGACCAAATGGGCTCTGAAAGGACATAAAACTTTTCCTGGGGTTTTCATGGATGCTGAAAACGACGGAAAGTATTTTAACACCATTAGATCTGCAAGCCTTGTGTCATTTTGTCCCAAATCATTGCCAAAATATCGGTTGGCGGTGATGCTTAGACGGGTTCGAATCCCACCGTGGACAACCACCTAGAAGTGTGAAGCTGAACTTTTTTTGGATTTTATGCTTTGTATGGACAGGTCTTCCTGGCTGGTGCCTAAGCCTAAGCCTATTGCTAAACATAAGCCTGGGGATAAGGTACAAACAGGTGGACAAGAGCTCCAAGCAGCTTGTCAGGCTTATTCAGGTTGTCAGGTTTTTAGGTGTTAGGCTTAGCTGCGATGTCAAAATGGTTTCCATAATCGTTTTCAGCGCCTCTGAAAACCACAGGAAAGGATTTATCGCATTTCAGTGCCGATTCAGAAGTTTTCTGGCTAGGTCCCGTATATTCCGGGAGTGCCATTTTTTTCCAATGCCAAAAAAATTGGTACATATATTATTTTGCACCCGTGAATGTCTGCGAATGGGGAATTAAGGGGTAAGTGCACCATGGCCGGGCCGGAGAATTAAGTGTGCCCAGCCCCCATCCCTCCCACTTCCTAAGGAACTCCACTGCAGATCGAACTTGTGGTGGCCCAGGCCGCCAACTGACACACAACACTAACTTTGGTCACAGATCGGTCGTCACCCGAGTCCACCATCGGTGAGTCAGGTGCGGCGAAAGCATCAAAATCAATCGCGTCGGGCACCTCGAGTCTGGGGCTGGTCGCTGATGCGGCATCTGGCGTTGGACCCGAATCGCCCATCGTTTTTCCTGCTGACTGAAATTAATGCTACAAGCTATCGTATACAGTGCTGTGGCTACTTTTGCGGGGCCGGTAGGGTACACAGGTGGAAAAATCCGGGGCGGATAGGGGGTAGTGTACCTGGAATCTTTGAGGGGGGAATCCGGTTTGAGGGGGGCGGCGGGGGAAGATTTTTCGGGGCGGGAGGGTACAATACAAGTTTTTTGGGTGCCTCTTTTTATATCCTATAAAGTGCATATATCGCGCGTAGCGCGCGATTTTTTGCACTTTTAAGGGGTTTCGGTCGAAATTTGGGCATTTTTTGACCGAAAAATGGGCATTTTGAGGGCAAAAATCGGGTGCGGGTACGGTACCAGAGTGGGGCGGGTAGGGGGTAGGGTACCAGAGCGGGGCGGGTAGGAGGGTAGTGTACCAGGCCGGGGCGGGTAGGGTACCGTTGGGGGGACCCCCCAGTGCCCGGAGGGGAAGTTAAGCGTACTAGTGTGCCTTGGTCGGGGAAATTAGTGTGCCTTAGGGAGGGCGGGGGACCCCCTCCCCCACCGACTCCCGACAGCGGCCTTCTGAAATTCTAGTGGCTCATTTGCCAAAATCTTGTGGCTCATTCAAAATTTTTAGTGGCCCAATGAGCCCCCATTAGTGGCAAAAAAACCATGTTGTCCCTCCATAGTACATCTGATGCAGTGCTGTGGCTGGGTGGGAAGGGGGGTTCCCCCCAATGGTACCCTACCCGCTCCGACCTGGGTACACTACCCCCCTACCCGCCCCGCTCCGGTACCCTACCCCTACCCGCCCCGAACAGTGCTGTGGCTGGGGGTGGGGGGTGCCCCCCCCAATGGTACCCTACCCGCCCCGGCCTGGTACGCTACCCCCTACCCGCCCCGCTCTGGTACCCTACCCCCTACCCGCCCCGATTTTTATCCCCAAAATGCCCATTTTTCGGTCAAAAATGCCCAAATTTCGACCGAAAACCCAAAAAAGTGCAAAAAATCTCGCGCTGCGCGCGATATATGCACTTTTTAGTACATAAAAACAGGCACCCGAAAAAACTTGTGTTGTACCCTACCCGCCCCGAAAAATCTCCCCCCCTCCTCCCCCCAAACCGGATCCCCCCCAAAATCCCAGGCACACTACCCCCCTACCCTATACTTGCGTATTTTTCCGCAAAATATATTTTTGGAAAAAAAACCGTTTTTTTCCGGAAAAAAAACCGTTTTTTTTCCAAATATTTTTCCAGTACTTAAGGATACCCATGGTCCAAAAACGCCTATTTTGGAGAAAATTTTGTCGGGAAATGGCCTGAAACAGGCTAAAAATGCACTTGGAGATTAAAAAGTGCTCATTTTGAACTGTTTAGCACAGATTTACATTGGTTTTGACAACATCCTTTCGTCCCCTTTGAAAATATTTCGGAAATTTTTGGAAAAAACCGTTTTTTTTCCAAAAGTTACCACTTGGAAAAATTTCCGGAAAAATAAAAACGTATTTTTCCGGGCCTCGGAAAAAAAACGGTTTTTTTTCGGTTTTTTTTCCGAAAAAAAAACGGTTTTTTTTCCGGCCCGCAAGTATACCCTACCCGCCCCGATTTTTTCACCTATGTACCCTACCCACCCCGCAAAAGTAGCCACAGCACTGGATGGGAAGTACCTAGCCGCGGCCGTCGTTTTTTTGGTCGGTGCACGGAGCGCGCAACGTGCCTCGCGGCACGCGCGTCTACGACGCGTTGCGCGCTCCGTGCACCGACCAAAAAAACGACGGCCGATCGCCCACCACTCACATCCGGCGCAAAAACATCCCCTCCCCTATGGGTCAAAACCTATACCCAATACCAATCCAGAAAACCCCAATACCCGACTCAAAACCCAATACCAAACCAGTACCAAACCCAATACCCACCTAATACCAGGCCGAAAACCCAATAACAAACTTAACAGCAGGACCAATACCCCATATCCAATACCGGTATCAACCAATACCCAATACTCAATATACCAATACCAACCCAATACCAAACCCAATAGTAGCAGGCACTTCAGTAGTATTGATTTGGTATTGGGTATTGGCATTGGTATAGTAAATTTCTAATTACACTGCCTCATGCATTTGTACAGGCGCAGGGAAACTCCCGTTCAAAGTTGAGGCAGACAGCAAGCTAAACACACAGTCAACAAGCGACACAGCTGTCTCGTGCGCGTTTCGAATGTTTCAGTCACACACAAAATGTGTGTGTCAGCTGCGTGGCTTGTTAGCTATGTGTTGTTGAGCTCGTTGACTGACTCGACTTCGAACGGGAGTTGTCCTGCGTCTGTAAAAATGCATGAGGCAATGAAATTAGACACTATATTAGGTCTCACCTCACTCGGCATAGGTATTGAGTATTGGTACAGGACCGGTATTGGTATGGTATTGTGGGTGTTGGTATTGGGTGTCAAAAGTGGTATTGAGCCCACCCCAGGCCTATGTCCAATTATGGTATTGGGTATTAGTATTGGTAAGCTGGTCTGGTTTCGTATTGGGTCTGCATAGCTGCCTGTATTGAATAGTGCTTTTTCCAAATTTTCGCCGAAAATGGCCTAAAAATAGGTATCGTGGGTCGGTTTCAGCACAGAGCGCGCCATTTTCAGGGAAATAGCGTCGAAATAGACCCAATTTTTGCCTTAAAAACGTATAAAATTAATTCACATAGGTATGAGTTGGAGTTGTAACAGGTAAACCCCACACCCACACCCACCAACCCCATAAACGCAGATATACATACCAGTAAGCCGAGTATTGGATTGAGCAACGAAGTCAACGGCGATGTCCAGTTCATCAGGCGTAGTCATGTAGAAATAGTCGTTATATAATTCAATGTCACGCATCAATCGCGTTCTGTCGACATACATAGGTGGAGTGGGATTCAGGTTTCTATCGGTGTTTTTATCGAAAACGGCAATACGGCATTCATCCGTCATTTCAAGATCGAACCAGGAATATGCAGCTAGTGCCATATTATATGATAACGATATAAGTCTAAGCAGAATTGCAACGACAGACCGACAAATTGGAACGAGCTAATGAGCAGATTTTCTCTTTCAATTTAAAAGGAGGAAGTGGCGGAGACCACGAAACAACTAAACATTGACAGAAAATAATACACATGCGGTTCGGAGACCACAAAACAACTAGAAAGCTGCGGAGACCACAATCGGAGACAACCATCGTAGACGACAAGAATATTGGGCACATTGAAATGATTTGCTTGTAACTGCTGTATACTATCTGCCATTCGATAAGTTTATTTTTGTCCGTTGTGTTTTTTGAAAGTGTTATCGTTCGTTATTTTTTATGGTTCCCCGTGCAGAAAGCGTTTTCAACTTTTCGGGTGTGTACAAAAATTTACAGAGTGCGTGAGATAAACGGGAGTTATATGTATGTGTATAAAAATTACAAAGGTTAATATGTAATTTTTGTGGAGTTATATAGAAATGAACCATGTTCTAAAATGAATAAAAAAGTACTCCAAGAGTGAGTGACAAAAGCTGTGGCGTTGAATTTGTTCGATTTTTCGTGGATTTTCATTCTCGTGCTTGCTCGTTCACGCCAGCACTATTTTACGCTCTGAACTTGCGTGTCCCACGCTGCTTGCATGTGGGAGACCTTATAGCGTTTGGTCGAGCATACCGAAGGTGTGGATGGCATTACGGGAAACCTTAACACTTCCTCAGGGCGAGAGAACGCACAGTTTCGATCTGGATTGGCTCAGTATGTGGTCTAACCCTAAGTCCAAGCCTGAGAAAAAAGGAAGTCAATTTCCCAAGCGCACAGATGATGTCATTCAGTTTTGTTTGTGCGGCGGTCTTGTGAGTTCTCAGACAGACCGAAGTGACGTCACGCCGCGTAGTAGCCCCGTGTTGTGTTCTGGCTGATTGCTGTGTGGGCTGCGCACAGTTGTTGTTTTGTCTGGTGTTTGAGTACTTGTGTCTGTGTGGACACAAATCTGGTACAACACGGCATGTGAACATAAAGGCAGTCTACGGGAGGTTGTCACTCAGCCCCCGAATACCGTAACCCACCGCAAGCGAGATCGTTGCGAGACCCATGCTGATCGCTGCTTACCGACACGTGTATTAGCGGCAGCAAGCTGGAAATTGTCATCATGCGCGCCGATCACCAAAACTTGGAAATGTTGGTTGGTGTTGGCGCTAACACGCAAAACATAGATAAAAAAGAAAATGGTCTCGACACGATCCTTGCAGATCAAAATTACGGTGGGTTACGGTATTCGGGGGCTGAGTGACAACCTCCCGTAGACTGCCTTTACGAACAAATATTCAATACTCTCATGTTTTCATGTGCACTTCTGATATATCGATCGAAATATCGCAGGTGTTTGAACGTTTAATATTTTTACCCACCATATGCAGTGCACCTGTTATTGTCGTTATGCAGCTGAGTGAGATGTATACACATTGCCCAAGCACAAGAACTCTGTGCCCAAACCCAAGCGACCAAACCCAAACTTGCCGCGAAAACGCCCGTTCACTTCTCATTCATTCAAAAAAAGTTTCAGTGAACGCTATCACGTCTGTGGAAGCTTCATTTCAGCAGAATTTTATTATTTTCGGGCTGTTCATTTTCCGTATTTTTCTCGAATAATACAACTACTACTATTTGGCATTTCTTCAACCCAATCTGATCTCAACATTCACTGCGTGCTGGTCGAAGAGCGAAAATGGTTAGTTTTCAACTATGTGATCCGAAATATGAATTAGTTAATTGGTGCTCATATTGCATTACTTATCGTTGTGTTGTGTTGGACAGCGCACATGTAAAACGCAATAACTGAAAACTCATTTTTATTGGCTATGCATGATACCGGTTCGAATTTCGCTGCACGCGCGAAGCGTTTTGTACAATTTTCATAACGTTTGGCTGGTGCGACAGCCACCTGTGCAGTGTGCACATCCATGGCTACTGACTATGATTATCGTATAATGTTCTATGTGTACATACATATACTGTGTGCTGTGTGTGCTGTGCAGGTACACGCGCACAGAGCCCAATTTGGGTGGTGTTTCCCATTATACCGTAAAAACCTAAATAGAAGGGGGGGGCTCTATTAACTCACTGACCCCATTTTGGGGGGGGCTCTATTAAGGGGGGCTCTATTCCGGGGGGCCTCTATTAATTCACTGACCCGAACCTGAAAAATTGTTCCCAAAAATACCCCCAAAAACCTCTAAAAAGGGGTTTGAAAGGATGTTTTTTTCGCTTGTAATTGCATTTATTCGTGTCTATTCGTCAATAAGAGGCGTATTATGTGCTCTGAACGAACAGCAAACGTGCATAAATGTACCTGTACACCACTATCAAGCCTTAATACACTACTGTATAGGGGATGTTACTTAGGGGGGGCTCTATTCCGGGGGGGGCTCTATTAATTCACTGACCCCTTTTTGGGGGGGGCTGTATTACAGGGGGGCTCTATTCCGGGGGGGGGCTGTATTTAGGTTTTTACGGTATACGTTATTACCCTCCATTTATACCACGTCACTTTTGCGTGTGACTCCAGCCGTGCCTTATCTTTGCACGAAAAAAGGGTAAAATAGCGCTGCCCGTGTGCCACTTGTCAGTGTAGTTCCTGGTCCGGAGGGGAGATAGCGGACCCTCCGTTTTTTTCGGAGGGGGAGATAGTGTACCCCCGAGGGGGGAAGGGGGGGAAGACCCAAATTCGGGAAAAGTCACTTTTTGAGGTAGAAAATTTGACCTATTTTTGCCCCTTTTTGGAAAAAATTCTTCATAAAAAGGGCATTTTGGCGACTTTTGAGAACATTGACCTAAAAATCACACATTTTTGGTACAAAAATGCCCATTTTAGGCCTAAAAATGCCTATTTTAGGCAAAAATTGGGGGAGATAGTGTACCCGGAGGGGGAGATAGGGGGATAGTGTACCACCTGAGGGGGAGATAGCGTACCCGAGGGGGGACCCCCCTCCCCCCCAGGAACTACACTGCCACTTGTGTTTCTGAAGCCTTGTCGGTCCACTTTCGCGTCAAACTTCCGTTTTGGCTTTCGTGCCTTCACTTTGTGGTGCTCAAAACTCCATAATTTGACCAACTAAACTAGAACGATGACCAGTTTCACTCCGACGCGCATCCGAAGATCGTCGATGCTCGCGGTTTGTCAGAAAATAATTTTCGAATGCATAAAAAGTTCAAAATTAGGTTCAATGTGTTTGTTGGGTTTCTTTGAGAGACGTGCAGCGCAATCATCGAAATGATAGATATGTTGCCAAATATAGCAAAAGTATTGTGTGTAATAATATTATTTGGACAATTGTGCTGTTCGTCTCGCAAAGAAATGTAACAAACATTAATATCGCACGGCCTTGAAATCAACGAATTCAACATTTTTGAATAAAAATACTGTTACTTTCCATCTATGACAGGCGCAATCGTCATGGCAGCAAGAGAATCGGGAGGAGATGCAGCAGGCGTTGGCCAACGAACTGGACTCATTGGTGGCCACAGCGGAGGATCAGCACAAAGATGTGGGTGTTTTTGGAAATCATTAATTTTTTCATATTGTGTTTCGCAATTGCAGAATTTGGAGGTCTGTCGGTAAATCAAACTTGGGGTGGAATTTTCTAAACTGTGTAGACAAGAGTTGGGCTGGGTGGGCCGACAGTTCGGTTCGAAAGAGCTCGGTGTGCACGTGAAACATTTGCCGCTAAGAGCAGGCAATGTTTCATGTCGACACCGACCATCACACTAAACTCTGGTTCACACTGTCTCGATAATGTTTAAACCTGGATATATGCTCGTATTCTGTGGTTCAAATTAGTCACGCGACCAATTCAGATCTGATCGGACTACCCCACCTCATTCGATCATGATCACAATATTACCACAATCTACTATTGATTAAAGGGGTGCTCTCACTCAAAATACAAGTTGGTTTCAAAAGGTAGCCCTTGTGGCCAGGATCTCGGAATGATGCCTAATTCCTGCACCAGGAACTACAATGTCTCAAAAACTGCCATTTTTTCGAATCTGGCTCTTTTACCATGTTCCAGTTCTGGCGTTTGCAATTCGATGGCTTCAAGAATCTATTCGAACGACATCTGAAAGTGGCGAGTACGGTGGATTGGCAGAAGATACAGCCGATTCCCCACGACGCCGTGCACAAATATGATCAAATGCACAAACCCACCGACCCGGCAAAGGTTGGTCAGCGGCATATCTGGCCGATTGATGACTTTTATATTGCAGTCGAGCCACCCTATAGTAAACCACCATATAGAGCGACATCAAACTTGGTGATTGGATGTGATCCGGCGTGACTCTTGCATTAAGGATATCAAGAAATTCACGAGAGCCAGTAATTTCGTCCAGCTTACTACTTATTCATTTTACGTCGGGAAACATATTTTGCGTTGGGCGCAATTCGTGGCATCACTGAATTTCTGAATATCCTTAATTTAAAAAAGTCACGTGATCAAGTCTGATCACATCCGATCACCAGGCTTGTATGAACGAATTTGAGTAGTAATGAAACGAGCGGGTGCAACATGCGCATTCGTGATTGATCATTTTTCAATACGATATGATCAATGCCTGGCTGTTGGCATGTGCAGCTAATGTTTCATGGCCTACAAAATGCAGAAAAACATTGCAGATCAAAGGTCTACTCGACAAACTGGTAGTTGTGAAGCTGAATGGTGGTCTGGGCACGTCCATGGGCTGCAAAGGACCAAAGTCGTTGATTAGTGTGCGCAACGATCTCACGTTCCTCGACTTGACCATGCAACAGATTCAGGTGCGCAGGGGTTGATTGATGAAACCTAAGCGTGTCAGAAATTTGAAAAATACGTTTTCAGTTTTAATCTTTACTAATGCGTCACTGCAAGCTCTCGCATTCAAGTTTTTATGTAATCGAGCGATATTTTATCAAACTTGGTGGTCGCATCGGAGCGGACCTGCCTTGGTCATGTGCGATTTTTTTTTGCATTATGGATTTTTAGAAATTTAGCGGTGCCATCAATTTCGACCAGCTTAAAAGTTGTGCCGTGGCCTAGGAGTAACAACTTTAACGCGCACGGAAAGTAGTGGCTTCAGTAAATTCGTTAACATCATTAATGCAAATTTCACACGTGCCAAGGCAGGTCCGATACGATCACCAAGTTTTCTATCGCTGGTAATGTAGCACGTTTGGTAAAGACAAACTACGCCAACACGAGCCCAATTTCGGAGGTGGTGTGCTTACAAAACGAGTAGAAAGAGAAAATCCTCATGCACCACTTGTGGGTGTGTGGGACCTCCCCTCAATAATGCACAATGTCTTCTTTTGCAGCATCTCAACAAGACGTATGACGTCAACGTACCGCTGGTGTTAATGAATTCGTTCAACACGGCCGATGATACAGCCAAAGTGCTCAATAAATACCGACATTTGAAGGTTGGTCGTTGTTGTGGTTGGTAAAATTTGCGGCAACTTTTGAAAAATGGTAACTGATTTTCTCCTTGTTTTGCTGTGGTGACGCAATATATTTTCAAATTAGTGCTCATTTTTGTTCTCCGCTGCCTTTCTGCAAGACGTGAAACATTTTCGAAGCGGCAGAAATTCTTGAACTACTCAAGCAGCAAGTTTTTCGTTTTGGTCGGTACGGTTAGGCACCTTTTTTGGAGGTCAGTTGACCAGAGACGTTTGCACCGACGAGGCCTGGCACCACGACCGTCTGTGGAAAACAGGTCGAAATTGAGAAAACTCACTACTGTTACATCATCATTGGGATGGGAACGAAACTGAAATGTGAATGTGAATTAGAGCTGGCTGATGGATGAATGCTCAACGATCCAACAATAAACGAATTCACTGTTTTATTGTTGATTCTATGTTTTTATTCCAACGCCCATTTCACCTCTCTCAGCTTCGCTTGTACACGTTCGACCAATCACGATATCCCCGAATCAATCGAGAGACGCGAATGCCGGTGGCTGGGAATCTGAGGGACAGCTCGTTGGAAGAGTACGTTTTGAAATATCGATCTATTTATTTATTTTTATCCCTAGAAACAACGAGAATTGTGCACTACAGTTTTTTGGTTGCCCGTATCGACCTGTTTTCGCAAAGGGGTGGTGCACCAGGTCATCGTCAGTGAGAGGGCACCAGATGGCCCCGTGATTGGAAAAGCAACTGCGAGTTTTTTTTCAGACGTCACCTATGTATTGTAATTTTTTGCCCTCCAGCTGGTATCCGCCGGGTCACGGCGATTTCTACAACGCGTTTGCCAATTCAAATTTGCTGGATGCCTTTTTGAAAGAGGGCAAGGAATATGTGTTCCTCAGCAACATTGACAACACCGGCGCAACCGTGGATTTGGGTGCGTTTCTTTGGTTTTCTTTCTTGTTCTGCAACTTTATTTGCATAAATTTCAATGCACATGGCTTAAATTATAATTAATCTGTTGAATGATTGTGTGCAGGAATCCTCAACTTTTTACTGACCGACGATGGCAAAGGTGGCAAGCAGCCGGAGTTCTTGATGGAGGTTACCGACAAAACGCGAGCCGATGTGAAAGTAAGTGATGGAACTGGCTTGTCCATGCTATTTTATTTCACATGAAAATTGTGACAAATAAATTAATTTGACAAAATATTCAGGGTGGCACGCTGATTCAATACGAGGGCTCCATTCGTCTGCTCGAGATCGCGCAGGTGCCCAAGGACAACGTGGACGAATTCAAGAGTGTCTCGAAATTCGCGTCAGTTTGACTACTTCTGTCAATTTGTGGAAATTCTACGTGAGAAAAACAGATGCGCTTGCTAATTCAGGATATTCAACACGAACAATCTGTGGATCAAGATGCAGCCGATGGCCGACCTGGTGCGCAACAAACAGATGGAAATGGACATTATCGTCAATCCCAAGGTTGTTTTTTTTCTGAAATTTAGCGGACTTGTTTCATTTCGAGCCAACCTCTTGTTCTTTTGAAACAATTTTTGCAACATTTTCGTTTTATATTTCAGCATCTTGACAATGGACTGCAGGTGTTGCAATTGGAGACTGCTGCCGGTGCAGCCATCATGAACTTCAACAACGCGTGTGGTTCGTTGTTGTTGTTGTTTCAAAACGTGCCCGTTGTGGCACTGTGCATTCACTCAGTTTGACTAATTGCATGTTGACGTGTCGGTCGAGGTTGACCCTCTTTGTGATGACATGATCGAGACGTGCCAGCTTCGGGACAATGAAAATTTTTGATGCAGAACGATACATGTATTTATTTGCCTCATGGATTATTGCAGTAGATACCATAGTCCCAATGACCATAATAAAGAGTTCAGCTACTTATAGTTGCGAATGGAAACAAGCGGTTTTTTCGAGTGGAGTAAAACTGTACTTCTGAGAAACAATAACCGTATTCAGCTGTAGTATTAACGCAAAGTTATCATAAGGAAGTCCGACTGTACAGAATGCCCGTGCGATAAAACGGTTTACCGAATACGGTCCCATCTGTGTCTGTAAAATAATGTCTGCAGCGATCAACGTACCACGTAATCGTTTCCTTCCGGTGAAGAAGACGCAGGATCTGTTGTTGTTGATGTCGAATCTGTATGAAATCCAGAACGGGACGTTGACGCTGTCCAGCCGACGTATGTTCCCGACAACACCTCTCGTCAGACTGGGCACGCATTTCGATAAGGTTGTTTATGTGGTTTGGATGCTTTCGTTTTTTCATGTTGTGTTCTATTACTCAGGTTATGTGCGATCTGCTAAGGCGTGGTGCTGATACGTATAGTGTTTCCTGTTTTTCTTGGTCCAAGGAAACGCGCGGGCACGTGTTATAACTGAACTTCTAGTTGAGGTCGAGATTACAATTTCGATTCAATCAGGCAGCTGGCAAAAACGTGTCAAAGTTTGCCTGTGGAATCTAACAACAACAATGTTTCACATGCTCGCTGTGAGCTTTGTGCGTGTGCACTGCCAGCATGTCAATGAAACATTTCACCATGTTTGCTGTTGAGTGTCGTGCTCAGTGGTGTCGTTGGGGGGGGGGGGGTTACCCCCCCCCTGGTATGGGGTATGGGAAATCGGCCGGGGGTATGGGGTATGGGAAATTTTTCACTTTTGGAACAAGCACCCCTAAGAAATGACTTTTTGACCCCGAGAAGTACCAAAATTGGCCATTTTTCGTCCAAAAATGTCAAAAATAGCTTACTACCGCAAGAAAACGCTGTTTTAAGCACTTTTTAGACCAATTTTGGCACTTTTAGAAGATTTTTGGGGTCATTTTTTTCAAAACCCCCACCCTCGGGTATGGGAAATTTTTGAGTTTTTGGAAAAAACCCCCCTGGTATGGGAAATTTTTGATTTTTGGGGGTATGTATGGGAAATTTCCCGAAAATTGGACTGGGTATGGGAAAATTTCGATTTCTCAACGACACCACTGGTCGTGCTTAGATTAACAAGAATACATTCTTAATCTCTTTCATTGGTTTCTGAAATCTCGACCACAAACTGGAGTTGAGTTATAACGTGGGGTAGCTTGTTTCCTTTGACTTGCATAAAAAGGAAACACTATATATGAAGCATATACTTGTCCCGCCGCGAAGAGTTTTTTGTTTGTGCAGTTTACACGTGCTAGATGCCTGACTTTTCGGTATAGTAAATTTCTAATTTCGTTGTCTCATGCATTTTTACAGACGCAGGAGAACTCCCGTTCGAAGTCGAGGCAGGCAACAAACTGAACACACAGTCAAAAAGCCACGCAACTGACACACACAGCTTGTGCGACTGAAACATTCGGTTGGCACGCGAGCCAGCTGCGTGGCTTGTTGACTATGTGTTGAGCTTGTTGCCTGACTCGACTTCGAACGGGAGTTTTCTTGCGTCTGTAAAAATGCATGAGGCAACAAAATTAGAAATTTACTGTACTAAGTCACAAATTTTCCGTGCAAGCGGCATAAAATAATAAATATATTGGTGCGAATTGCGCCCAAAACTACCAAAAAATCAATGCTTATGCGTTATGTTGTCCTTATTAATCTCGGCAAGCCTTACACAAACATGTATTGATACCTTTTAGGTGCATATTTTCATGGCCCGTATTCCGGGAGTGCCTGACCTGTTGGAGCTCGATCATCTGTCGGTGTCCGGTGATGTCAATTTTGGAAAGAACGTCACGCTCAAGGTTTTCAGTATATTTTTTCCTGAGTTTTGCCTGATTTAACAAGTCAAGTGAACACAATTCACCTTGCTGTCTCAGGGCACGGTGATCATAATTGCCAATCACGGTGAACGAATCGATATTCCAATGGGATCAATTCTCGAGAACAAGATTGTGTCAGGAAACTTGCGTATTTTGGATCATTAGCGTGTTTTTGCTGGTTGGGCTGATTAGGCGTGTCACGGACAAAAAAAGCAGGGCCGAAACAGCAGTTTTTTAAAGACAGCAGCATCCTAAATAGATATTTGCTGGCGGCAGTGTAGACTTGGGCTAGGCCTAAGCCTTATCGCAAGCCAAAGTCTGATGGCCAAGGTAGAAGCCGCTGTTTTGTCCCCATGTTTTGTTCGTCCCACGATTAGACGTAGTAGACAGAGAACGGTCCCATGCGTTATAACTTTTGAGCGTATCTTATATTTTATGGTGGGTGTTATTCGGCTGGTTCTGGCATTTGTTTCTATTATGTTTTGACATATTTATTATTCCACTCGGGTTTTATGTTTGTGTGCGTATGTGGAGTTTTGACAGCGCTTGCTCTGTGGAAGTTTTTTCAACGTTTCGCAAGGAATTTTCGCCATAGTTTGTTACTGCTGGTCATTTTTGCAATTTTCTTATCCATGACTGGTTTGAACAAGCTTATTAGCCAATTTTACATAGCCCTCGGTGTTTCCCGTTTCCTAGATCCGTCACGTAGTCCAAGGATTATAGGGGGTTGTCTTTACCTATAATTAATTGAGTTTGTTCCTAATATTTCTCTTTCTTTTCATGGGTAGCTTTGTTCTTCTTTTGCAAGTGGCTTGTGATGCTGTATGTCGAAAAACGGTGTCAACCCAATAATTATAATAATGCACCTTTGTCCCTTTTTGTATTATGCATTCATGTGTTACTTATCTGGGTTTAGCATTGGCTTTTGCTACTCATTTTTATTCACACTCTACGGTGTCAACACTGTGATTAGGTAGTGCACGACGTATTACGTTCATTTACTATTTTACTGTTCATAATGTCTTAACGTTGACGTTGACGTGTTTTCGTAATTTGTGTCGAAACTTTTCGTTTTCCAATCAACGAATAAACTCGTTTCATGAGTTCCCAGACCAATCTATTGTCCTGTGCAAGTTCTAAGGGCTATCTGTCGTCCCACCCTCTGGCACCATTGTGCTTATTTCTTCAATCAAAATCGAAGTGGAAGATGTCGAATATCTTTGTTGCTTCTCATAAAGTTATCCATTCTAGATACCGTATAATAGCAGCACAAAATACAGTCACGCATCAGAATGGCCGCGCCACCCAAAAAGTAAGTCGAATGTTTGATAAAATACAGTTTGTACGTTTAACTTATGTTTCTGTATGGCAAAAAATACGCTTGCTGTCACTGTGCGTAGTGACCTGACACAATGAATTCTACACCATCAACTTTGAAAACAGAATCTGGAAACGTTATCGTTATGGTGACTTTAAATGCGATCGTGCAACTAAGGACTGAGATGTTACTATTTTTCACTTGGTCTGCTGCCTGTTGGGGCAAGCTGACATCCGAAGCCGCCCGGCCACAAGGCAGTTGAAAATACGCGCGACCAAGTCAAAATACGCGACGATGTCCCCAGACACCAACCTCTCTTTCTTGCAGACAATACGGCCTGATTTTGAAGAAAAAGTCTACCCCGACAGCAGCTGCCTTGTCCAAATTGTCGTTTGCTTTTAACGATGACAGCGATGGGGAAGACCCCAGCACGTCAATGCACGCAAAGACGAAGCTCAGTGTCACTGAGACCAGGATCAAGAAACAGGTGTGGTCATTATTTGATATGCAGCCTCGAAAAAAAAATTTGTACAGATTTATAATGCGTTTTGAATTTTTCACTCTTGACTACCGCAAGTTAAAGCAGCTGGTTAACAACCCTCTACCGCGCTTGATCTTGGGGGTAGTATATATAAACAAAGTTTGGACATCGTGTTACTCGACCCTAATCTGGCGAGCCGATTGGTTGCTTCCTGATGTTTCACGGCTACGTTGAAATTTGCCCCTGGTGAAAAAAACCGAAAAAATTTGAAACGCTGCTGTGACACGAATAGGCTGTTTCAAAGTTTGACACTAGAGTGACAGCAACCTCCAACAGTGTGCCGAAAACCGCAATGCACAATAGCTATTGAAACGTCCGCATTGTTGAATAAAAAAATAAAAGGTTTCAGAAACCTGGCCATTTTTTGTTAGGATTTTCTACTCGTATGATTTTAAGCATCTGTGGTGAATGAAATAAATTGTCAATTACAAATAAAAATCCTCTAATTATCAAGTTTTTTGTTTGTGCTTCCCAGTTTTCAAAACCCTACACAGTTCACACAATGTTTACCACAACATGCGCAAGGCAGCCATTCCACAGCGCACACACAACGACAACACACAGCCGGCACAACGACAACACAGGAATGTTTCAGCTGGCACGCTTTGTTGTGTGTGTGCGCTGTGGAATGGCTGCCTTGCGCATGTTGTGGTAAACATTGTGTGAGCTGTGTAGGGTTTTGAAAACTGGGGAGCACAAACAAAAAAACTGATAATTAGAGGATTTTTATTTGTAATTGACAACTTATTTCATTCACCACAAATGCTTAAAATTATACGAGTAGAAAATCCTAACAAAAAATGGCCAGGTTTCTGAAACCTTTTATTTTTTTATTCAACAATGCGGACGTTTCAATAGCTATTGTGCATTGCGGTTTTTGCCACAATGGGTGGAATTTTCGAAACGGTGTAAAGGTCAGTTGGGCGTAAAGGTCGGTGTAAAGTTCAGTCGAAAGCTCGGTCGGCGTAGCTCGGTGTAAACGTGAAACATAGCCTGTTATTAACGTGGAATGTTTCAAGCTTACACCGAGGTCTATCACACTGAGCTGTCGACCGAGCTTTCCACCGACTTTTTCACCCAACTGACCTTTACACCGTTTCGAAAATATCACCCAATGTTGGAGGTTGCTGTCAATCCAGTATCAAACTTTGAAACAGCCTATTCATGTCACAGCAGCATTTCAAATTTTTTCGGTCTTTTTCACCAGGGGCAAACTTCAACGTGGCCGTGAAACGTCAGGAAGCAACCAATCGGTTCGCCAGATTAGGGTCGAGTAACACGATGTCCAAACTTTGTTAAAATATACTGCCCCAAGATCAAGCGCGGTCGAAGGGTTGTTAACCAGCACCTTTAAAACATTTTCATCCGTGTGATTCAGGCGCGAGCCCAGCACGAGGCAGCAATCGCCGAGGACCCAACTGTGTTCGACTACGATGCCGCTTATGAACAGATGCAGGAACAGAAGAAACGCGTCGAGAAAGAACAGAAGGAAGCCGATAAGGACAGGAAGGTAATGGATATGGGGCTGATATCTGAGGCATATCAAACTTGGTTGGTGAGTGTGTGTGGACTGTGTAGGCAATGTCATCAATATCAAGCTTGGTGTTCGGACTGTATTCGTCAGATCCTATCCGATCATCAAGTTTGACGACGCGGCACTGCGCAACACTGACATAATGGTCAGCATTACGTGTGGTCAACCTTAGTGGACCGAACTTGTGTTGGGCACGTGACTTCTTTGAATTTACCATTTACGGTTTACCATATAACTCTTTGAATTTATATACACCTTTAATAATGGTGGCTCACTTTGGCGAGTGGCATCAGCCGATGGGAATACATCAGTCGGAATCTGAAACAACAAATTAGTCACACGAGACCCGACCCAAAACCATATAACAGACAAGGTTGACATCGGCTATCGTGAATCAATCGGTACCGTACCATCCATGTATCATATATCACCGAACCAACCAATCCATTTCAGCCGAAATACATCAGCCAGCTGCTGAAGAGCGCGAAGACACGTGAACTTGAATATCAGGCGCGCGAAGAACGAAAGCAACAAAAAGAGCGAACGTTGGAGGGCGAACAGTTCTCGGACAAAGAGGTGGGAGATAGCGGGTTAAAATTTTTTGCAGTTTTGCAGAAAAAGTTTTAATATTTTTCTCATCATAATTGTAGACATTCGTGACCGGCGCCTATCGCAAACAGATGGAGGAGGTGCAGAAGTATCGCGAGGAGGAAGCTCGTCGAGAGGCGTTGGAAGGTAACGTTGTTGATTGTTTGTATAATGTGATAAGGGCTCCTCCAGATAGGCACGAAACCCGATATATAATTTTTTTCAAAATCCGCATATCTGATTTTGGAAATAAACCCGAATCACAAAGCATGATAATAGAAAATGATTCGGTTGTGCCACTTGCAGTTTACGTGAACAATTTCTACTGTCAGTCGAAACATTTTCGATTATGCTTTGTGTTTCGGTTTTTTCCAAAGCCCGAAACATCTGGCTGAGCCCTAAGGGCGGACTTAGGTTGAATCCGGAAACCGGAATCCGGAAATATTTCCGGAAAACGCATTATTTTTGCATGTAAATTTCTGCGTTTTCCGGAAATATTTCCGGAGTCCGGAAATGTTTTGTATTTTTGTATGCAAATTATTTCCGGTTTCAACCTTAGTTCGCCCTAAAGTTTGAGGTTGTCCACGAACGCACAAAGTCACCATTTCTGAAATGCACAACTACCAAGACGCACATTGTAATGACTAAACAACCATGTACCCCGTTTGTTCACTCTGAGAGAGTGGCAGATGTGGTGGCATGGTTTGTTTACCATAAAGACGCCACCAGTTTAGAGCGCAGAATTTATTTCAGCCCGAATGAAAGTGACCAACCAAAAGGACCTGTCTGGTTTCTACCGTCATTTCCTCAACGACGTGTTGGCGCGTGATGGTGCACCAACGGATAACAATGAGGTCGTCAAACAAGAAGATGGACATGATAATCAGGCAACGACCGGACTGAAACAGGAACCAGAACCCAAGATTGAGAAGAGGGCAAAGCCGGAATCGAAATCGTATCGGGCATGGCGAGAAAGTTCGAGCAGCGGTGGGAGTGAGGTAGGAATGATCTAACAACGGCAGGTATTTTAGTCACCTGAGGTGGCGATTTCGCCAAAGCCAGAAGTCGTGCTGGGCGCGAAAATTCACAATTTTTTGCCTTGAAAATGCGGGTCGGCTCCGAAATCGCCACTTGGAACTTGGGTGAAAAAATAGCCAATGGCGAAAGACCTGAACAATAGCATTTATAATAAGGCTGGGAAAATTATTTATCTGATATTTTGCGACACATGCGAGTGTGCGAACCATAAGATTGTTTCTTCGAAGTGTAACTGATCATCAGAGATTGTTATGACAGTGTAATCTAAAAGTCGGTTTTGGCCGCAATTCCCTCTTCTTACATGAACTTGTCAAAACAGTTTTGGGCATCTGTAGAACGCATCAGACCGCCAGATGTCGGTTTTTTGGGACCTGACAACCGACACTTACGGTTCAAAACATCAGTTTTGCTGAGAGAATTGTGAGAGAAAATTTTGGGGAAAAAGTCGGGCGTCGGGCATTTGAAGAACTGTCGGGTGTCGGCTTTTTCTCAGATGTCGGGTACCTCCATAAGTCGGGGATCCCCTCCCTGACCTCTAACCCTATTCTAGGATGAGTCAAGCGGCAGCAACGATGAAGAAGACAACACGGGCAAGAAAAAGCACACGATTTATTCATCCGATGAAAATGAACCCGAAAGTGCGCCGCCCTCGAAGGAAAAACAAACAGGATTGCAGGTGTGGTTTGAAATCATCGGGTTTTTTAAAACTTTTATGGAATAGAATTTATTGAAAATTTTCAAAAAGCTCATAAGTTACACAATTTTTCAGCAATTGGCCGCCGCGCAGACACATCGTCGCATCAGCACCGAGACGAAGATTCAGGAACAACGTCGACGATTCTTCACGCCGTCCCCGGAACCGCAGGATGAAAACAGTGAAAAGCAGGTGTAAACCCAGTGATGTGAAGCTGTTTTTTCCAGCAACAGTATTCAAACAGTGTTTAGTATAACAGAAAATTAATGTTGTTGAGCAAATCAGCCTGAAAATGTGCAAATTCTTTTCCTTCAGCAACTGAAGTCGCCCAAGCGCGAACAAGCAGATGCGAAATCCGAGAAATCAACATCATCGGCTAAGAAACGATCTCATCGAAAACGGCACGATTCAAGTGCGTCGGACAAGTCCGAATCGCCGAAAACGAAAAAAACGGCGGTCAAAAAGCATAAGCACGAACACGAGGACGTTAAACCGGATGTGAAAGACATCAAACCGCCGGTAGACCCGAAAATCGAGCGAATGCGCCGTTTGAGAGAAATATTCCAGCGGAGAAACGACGAAGATGCGATTGACGCGTACAGGCGGCGATATTTTGAAAGACGAGCTGCCGCGCAGATTGTGGCTCCCGTGTGATTTCGCAACTGTGCAAATGACTTATTTCAGCTATTGAATATCCATGTGCAGTTGTTGTTGTTGGTCTTTTACCCCACCCAAAAAAAAAAAAAAAATTAAGATGCGGATTGCGCTTATTTACTGTAGCTTCAAATTGTAAGCTGCTAAGCTGAATGACTATTGTTTTGTTCGACAGTCTCTCCTCTCAGTCGCATCAAAAAATTGACGAAGAAAGTTAAAACATCAAAAGGTACTCTTGCGAATGATTTAAGCTCGGAATTTTGCGACGTAAGCACTCCACATATTGCTGATACATGCAGACCAAGGATACACTTTATTAACCTTTTCAAAGCGGGTGTCTATTCCACGAAAACGTTTGTTATACAGTTCACATTCATCATGGTGACGATTACCAAAACAGTTTCGGATCGAGTCTCTCCCATTGTTTGTGCCGCTGATGCACCGTGCACAGCACGAACAGCTGTCCATTTATCCTAACATAGAAACAGTGTTTGCATCGAAGTTTCGGGATTCGTCTGGTTTTGATCGTGGCAATTTGACTGAGCACAAATCGTGGCGAATTCACGTTGACTCCAAGAAGAGACAGTTGGGTCGTTGTGGTAGCAGTGGTGAGACTGCGACTGGGGCACATTTCGAATGATTTTGTTGATATTGCTGGGTTTAATGACGTCGACGGATAAACATGAGGATTGGTTGTGCCACAGCGAAACAATGCTGTCAAACGCTCAACCAAACGCACACGGACGGGCAGCATCGTATTTTTGCCAGGTAAGGTGCAGCAATCGCCTGAGAAGCCAAACAAAAACGATAAAAAAAATTTCCAAAATTTAAATGCGTGAGAAAAAGTTCTTCATTAAATACCGTCAGAAATAGGACCCCCATGATGGCTCGAAATCAAAAATAGAACAGAACCTCATAGTAAGTGAGAAATTAAAAGTCATGAACATAAACCTCACTCGTCTCGATGTCGGCCAAAAACTAAATTGAGCAACAAAACAAACAAAAAATTTCAAATAATAATAGTGGCGGGCCAGGTTTAAGTACAAATTTATCTGCAAATTTTATCTGCAAGCTTACGCGAAGACCTTCACAAGATCCGGAAAAACCCTTAAAATAAAACAGTGTTAATAACAAAGAATGTGAACATGAATGAATAAACGACAATGGAAACGCACCGGTGAGATGAGACCAACCAAACTAGCACAACCAACACACAACAACGGCAAATTCAGCAACGGATGACGAGAACGAGAATACGGTTTTAAATATTGATGATGATCTGAAAGCAGCAACCCAGTGACTGAGGAGATCAGTCAACGACGGCTGAAAATTTTGAGTTAATGTGGCAAGAAACTACGTCTCGACCACGTGAGTTTAGTTTAGTTTTAAAGGCCGCAATTGAGGCAGCAGAGACGACGCCCTCTGGTAGCCTGTTCCAGAGGTCCACGACACGATAGGCCCAGTACCCGGACAAGTCCGCACCCGCGCCATGGACTCGACACAAACTGTGGGAGTGCCCTCGGGTTGGGCGGCCGGTGTCACGAGATGGAAAGAAGGATTCCTTGGTCACCCCAGGTATGTGACCGTGAATGACCTTGTACACAAGCACAAGATCGTTCACGGTCCGGCGATAAATTAGGGGGTCTAAATTTAGGGCATGCAAACGCTGTTGGTAAGACAGAGTCTGCATGCCAGGTAAATAGTAAGTGAACCGACGTTGAATTTTTTCAACGTTTTTAGCTAAAGTGACATTTTGAGGGGACCAAATGGACATGGAAAATTCCAGTAAAGGGCGGACATAGGCCAAATAAAGTTTTCGGAGGAAGTCGAGATTTCGACTGTGAAAGTTTCGGCGGATGGTCTTCTCCATTCTGCTGGCGTCAGCCACAATTTTACCAATATGTGACTCAAACTTTAAGTTTTGTTGGTCTATTAAGACACCCAAGTCCCGGACATGGGGTGGTGAAATAATCTGCTCATTCCCACAAAAATAGACAGGGGGGACTTGGGGGCGATTCCCAAGCCTTACTGTGACGCTCTTATGGCTGGCAAGAGCCATGCCATTTGCAGAGAGCCAACTAATGACCGCATTTATGTCACCCTGGAGGATTTTGTGATCTGCAGCACTACGGATTTCCCTGTAAATTTTGATATCATCAGCGTAGAGATACAGATAGGTACCTGGATGTACTACACTGACAACATCATTTATGTAGATGAGAAAAAGGGTCGGGCCGAAAACACTGCCCTGGGCGACCCCGGAGGTGACCGGAATCCACCCAGAGACTGCGTCCCCGACCCGAACCCGCTGTGACCGCCCATTTAGGTATGAAGATACCCAATTGAGTAAATGGCGGGGGAAACCGTAGTGCTGCAGTTTTTGCAGCAGCGCAGAGTGGGGGACAGTGTCGAAAGCCTTTTGGCTGTCTAGGTAAATGATGTCCACTGCGTTCCCACGCTCCAACGCTGCTGTCCAGTGCGACATGCAGCACAATAGCTGAGCCTCTACAGAGCGACCAGGGATGAAACCGAATTGGGAGGGAGATAATAAATTATGTTTTTGAAGATGGGCCATGACCTTTGAATTAACAAAGGTCTCCAAAAGTTTGCAGGAGGAGGATGTAAGAGAAATGGGGCGATATTTAGCGACATTTTTTGGGAATTTTTCCTTGGGGATCGGGATCACGTCGGCCAACTTGAAGTCATCGGAAACAACTCCGGTGTGGAGAATTTGGTTAAAAAGGAAAGAGTATTGGTCCACAAGGGTGATGCCCAACTTTTTCAAGAAGGCCGAAGGGATCCCGTCAGGACCGGGGGTAGTTTTGGCTGGTAATTTTCGAAAAAACTGAAGGAGAATGGGGGGTGAGCAGACTATTTCCTCCATGTCCGGGACTAGATGAGCTGCACACAGAGGGGTTGTGCCTGCAATTCCGAAGTTGGAATTGAAGACCGAGGCAAAATATTTGTTGAAAGCGATGGCCTTGCCCTTGTCCTCTGTGTGCAGCACACCACTGGTGTCAGTTACATCAGGAAGATCAGTCCGAGGGCTGATTTTTCGTCTGATGTAACTCCAAAACTTTTTTGGGCTTGGATTCGTGACCAACGACTGTTCCCGCCTATGGACCCAGCCCCGCCTGCGTCGGCGAATGACGCGAGAGATTTTGCAACGGGAATAATAGGTGTTGATATTAGGTTCCCGATGCATGCGCGAGCGCAGACGGGACTCAGTTCTACGTAGGCGGGAAAGCTGAGGTGACCAATCGGGCATATACCCGGTTGTCGAGGAGACGCGTGAGATGGGTACAAACTCTTTAATGGCCATTTGGCATGCTAATTTAATAGCATCCCAGGTAGAAAAAGGGTCTGAAAATGGGCCATAAAGAATTTCATCCCATGGAATATTAAGCGAAAGAAAAGCTTCCATCACGTCCCATTTGGCTCGGCCCCAGTTCCGGAAACGTGTAATTTTACGACATTTTGCTGTCGTGTAGCTGGTTGTGAGCCAGACGGGACGGTGGTCGCTCTGAACGTCTCCAAAACTGGTGGGCACCTCAACTTGGGTGATTTTGCCGGTGTCGGTCACGAAAACCAAGTCCAATAAATTTGAGCCACGAGTGGGAGTATTAACTAATTGGGTGGCGCCAGAAGTTTGATTTGATACAGATAATTTGATTGGAAAAACGGTTTCTTCGGGAAAGCTGTTTTTTTCAAAAACAAATTACTGACCACTGGGCGCCAGTTTTATATAATAAATTTCAAAAATGTCTCAAAAACTTATTTTTCAATTCCGAAAACCAAAACGGGTAGAGTTGCCTTGCCTTGTCGAGTCAGGCAAAAGTCATTCTTTTTCAGCGTTGGTCTTCCTTTCCCTGATGGGTCTCGACGCGATGTGTTTCTTTGGATTTCGAGAGAAATTTTATTTTTCAGAGTTCATCATTTTGTGAACTTTTTATGAACACATAATGCGATTGAAAGACACGACGAGGTTTAAACACTGTTCAACGGAGCCATCGCGGCTGTTCGATTTGCTCAGAAGAAAGCACTTATGCGATTTTGACAGCAATCTTTGCACTTTGAAGTGAGTTTGCGCTTGTTTTTGTTATTTTTTGGCGGTTTGGTTTACATTTGTTCGAAGCAAATGAAAATGAAGGCTGCAATTGATTACTGTTCTACGTTCGTCCTATAAATAAGTGCGATGTAGACTGCCTGTGCCCCCGCCGCCCGCGCCCACCGGCACCCGATATAAAAATATAAAACGCAACACAACCACTGGCGGCCGGCCACTACCACAAAACCACACCACTACCGTTTCCCAAAAATAGCCCCCCACCCCCAATACAACCCCCCTAAAAGGAGTCAGTGAAAAGAGCCCCCAGAGATTAGGATCGGGCCTGGTGACGGGTAACTTCGGCCCGGCTCGGCCCGACTGACCAAAACACTGGCCCGGCCCGGCCCCGTTTTGAAAGTTCTGGTAAATCGCGACCCGGCCGACCCAGTGCAGTGTTGGAGGTGGGGGGGGGGGTTTGGGGGGGCCCCTCGCCTGGTACAGTAGGTATCCCCCCCGATGTTTGGCATGGTACAGTAACAGTACAGTAGGTATCCCCCCCCGATTTTCACCCCGGTACAGTAGGTATCCCCCCCGATTTTGCCTCAAAAGTGCCAATTTTTGACCAAAATGGCCAAAATTAGTGTAAAATCAGTGGTTTTTACCTCAAATCACCCCAAATTCGCGCGCTACGCGCGCAAATACTACGTTTTCACACGATTCCACACATAATAAACACATAAAAAATTTTCACCCCAAACCCTACCCCCCCCCAAACCCCCCCCTGGGTACATAACCCCCCCCAGGCACTGTAGTGGCTGGGGGGGGGGATGGGGGGGATTCCCCCCCCCTAAGGGGTATCTATCTCGAGTCAACCCTTAGGGGGGGGATGGGGGGGGGGGAAGGGTATCTATCTCGAGCCGACCCCAAAGGGTATCTCGAGTAAGTAGATTTATGGTTTTCAAAGGCAAAAATAGGTGTTTTTCGACCTCGGGACCCCCAAAAATCGCGCGCTCCGCGCGCAAACACCCAAAAATGGTCATTTTAGGCCAATTTTCGGCAAAAATGTCAAAAAGTACCCATTTTTAGGCCAATGTTGCAGTAAAATTGCATGCAAAAAACGGCCTTTTTTCGCCTTTTGACGGACCATAGGGGTATCTTGGGTAGCCTCTGGGGGGTATCTCGAGTAAGTCCGAAACCTTCCCCCCCCTAGGGTATCTTGGGTCGATTGGCCTGCCACCACACTGCCCCCAGGCCATCGGCTCTGGTACAGTAGGTATCCCCCCCTCTCTGAGCGCGGTACAGTAGGTATCCCCCCTCCAGAGTACCTCCAACCAGTGTAGTGGCTGGGGGGGGGGATGGGGGGGGGTATTCCCCCCCCCTAAGGAGTAGGTACCTTGCAACCACCCCTTGGGGGGGGGGATGGGGGGGAAGGGTAGGTACCTTGCAACCACCCCGGAGGGTACCTTGCAACCATCAATTTATGGTTTTTATAGGCAAAAATGGGTGTTTTTCGACCTCAAAACCCCAAAAATCGCGCGCTCCGCGCGCAAACCTCCATATAATAGGTATTTTGGGGAAATTTTCGGCCAAAATGCAAAAAAGTACCAATTTTTCGGCCAAATTTGCAGTATAATGCATGCAAAAAACACCCTTTTTTCGGACCTCAGGGGTACCTTGCAACCTCCCGGAGGCTGGGTAGGGGGGTACCTTGCAACCATCTGGATCCATCCCCCCCCCAAGGGTACCTTGCAACCATATGCCTGCCACTACTAGGGTTAGAGGTCGGGGGGGTACCCGACACCCGACAGCCGACACCCGACATCTGGAAATACCCGACACCCGACACCCGACATCTCAGAAAAAAAGCCGACACCCGACACCCGACAGTTGCAAAAAAACCCGACACCCGACATCTAGTTTTTAAAAAAAACCCGACACCCGACACCTGTTTTTGGACCAAAAACAGGCAAATTTTTGCTCATTTGCATCATGAGTGCAATTTTTTGGCTCAAGTTACTGAATTCAAGTATTTTCACACGAAATAAACACCAAAATGTCACATTCTGCGTCTTCGGAAACATTTGGTTCGAAGAAAATTTTCTCTAAAAATTCTTCTCTCAAGCAATACTGATGCTTTGAACCGTAAGTGTCGGGTGTCGGCTGTCGGGTGTCGGGTCCGAAAAAACCCGACACCCGACATCTGGGGGTACCCGACACCCGACACCCGACACCTACACTTTTTTGGCACCCGACACCCGACACCCGACAGCCGACACCCGACATCTCTCTAACCCTAGCCACTACACTGGCACTGCCTCCAACACTGACCCAGTGATTCGGTTTCTGTGAGTGAACCGGGTCCATTTGGGTCTCACAACTACAGTGGCAGCAGTGTAGTTCCTGGTCCGGCGCGGCGGTTAGTGCACCTACTAGGCATGGGCACAATACCCAATACCACCCAATACCCAATACCAATACCAGGTATTGGGTCAGTATTGGCTGGGTGGCGCGCTTGGTATTGGGCAGTGTTGGAGGTACTCTGGAGGGGGGGATACCTCTGTACCGCGCTCGGAGAGGGGGATACCTACTGTACCAGAGCCGATCGCCTGGGGGGGTTATGTACCTTAGGGGGGGTTAGGTTTTGGGGTGAAAATTTGTAATGTGTTTATTCTGTGTGGAATCGTGTGAAAACGTAGTATTTGCGCGCGTAGCGCGCGAATTTTGGGTAATTTGAGGCAAAAACCACTGATTTTACACTAATTTTGGCCATTTTGGTCAAAAATTGGCACTTTTGAGGCAAAATCGGGGGATACCTACTGTACCGGGGTGAAAATCGGGGGGGGGGGATACCTACTGTACCATGCCAAACATCAGGGGGGATACCTACTGTACCAGGCGAGGGGGGATACCTATTGTACTGGGGGGGCTACCCCCCCCCCAAGCCCCCCACCTCCAACACTGACTACCGTATTGTCGGAAATAGAACCCGGGGGGTCTATTTTTTCACTGGGGTCATTTTGGGGGGTTCAATTTATGGGGGGGTCAGTTATTGGGGGGGTTATATTTTTCATTTGGCCCCCCGACGAAAAAAATCGTTGTTACTGATGCCCATAAAAATGGCTTGTTTTCGGTATTTTCTAACTTTAATAGCGGCAATTATGCTTAAAAAGCTGTATTCTGTTGTGTACGCAAGCTTAAACAACGTTTGACACAACAACACAGCCTTACCGTACCACTAATCTGAGGTACGGTGAAGGTGGGGGTGGGGTTCTATTAATGGGGGGGTTCTATTTTTCTGGATTAGTATTGGGTATTGGTTTTGACCCAATACCTGGGCAAACCCAATACCAATACCAGGCCAGCTTCAATACCAATACCCAATACCAGAATTAGACCCAATACCAATACCAAACACTCGTATTGGTATTGGTATTGGGTGGTATATTGGTATTGGGTATCAGTGCTGTGGCTGGGGGGGTGGGGGGGATCCCACCCAATGGTACCCTACCCGCCCCGGCCTGGTACACTACCCCCCTGCCAGCCCCGCTCCGGTACCCTACCAGCCTACCCCCTACCCGCCCCGATTTTTTGCCCTCAAAATGCCCATTTTTCGGTCAAAATTGCCCAACCCCTCCAGCCACTACACTGGGTCTCACAAAAAATGCCCAGTGAAGTGAGCCCCAAATGAGCGCGAAAACTAATACATGTGTTCGACGACGTTGTTTGACGAGATGATTTGACCACATTACCTGAAATTGGATTGTAGACGCGACTACAGAACTCCCAATCATGTTGTCCTTTATTTCAGCACGTTATCTGGTCATCATCACTGCATATCCCCAACCGGATCGATTTCGATATCATCTTCAACATCCTCACCACCTGACGTCAGCACCACATAGCGCCCCACACCATCTATTCGACACATTTTTATCACATCACATCATATATTCATATATTCATCATGTCCGACGATCTTGATACGTTTTTCAAGAAGAAAACCAACAAAAAGAAGAAAACGGGTGTAACACATATTCAGAAATTGGGCAAGAAGCTCGAGAAATCTGCCAAAAGACAGGTTAGAAAGGCAAGAAGCGACAGAATTTCGTTGTTTATGAGGGTTAATTATAGATGGAAATTTTCTTTGCCCGTTTTTTTCAGGTACAGTTGCAAATAGAAAAAACAACCGTTTTTTTAGAGATGCCAAATAATAAACCGATGCTTTTCCGGGCGCTGGAAAAATATCGAAAATGTTCGGATTTCCGCGTTTTTCAAGAAAAACTTGGAAAGTCGCGAATTCAGTTTCTCGAATTGTGCAAAAACACCATTTTTATGTGTTTTGGACGACTTGCAGCATGACTTTCCTTCATCAAGCAGTTTTAGACCTCAATTTTGCCTAAATATACCCCATTTGAACAGGCGACCAACTTTGGGCTGGGCAAATATCGAAAAAACTTTTTTTCGAAACAACGGGTTTTCCAGTAAATATGCTTTTTCGGAAAAACTGTAACTATACCTATGAAAAAGGGGAAACTTTTTACTGTTTTGCTATTTGTTTTTTCCAAGGAATCGAATCGTCATTTTTTTCTCGAAAAGTCTTTGTTTTTTCTAAGATAAATGCAGCAGGGGTTCCTGGACCGAACAAAGAGATAATGTTTTTTCCTTGAACATATGCAGGAAGAACTAGACAGAGAGAATGAGGAGCGACAACAGCGTGAAATCAAGGACGAAGAGTTCATCCAAAATCGACTGCAAGAGGACGCCGAATGGATCGATTTCAGCAACGATAAGGAATTGACCGTTGATGGACTGAAAATCAAGGATATGGAGGAAGTGTGAGTTGACAGTTGAACAGTTGTGGCTTTTTCGTTTCACTGCGGTTGCAGGTGAGAAACGGCTGGTTTTCTTGGAAAACATGAACAAAAACACCTAAAATAACAAACAGTGTCCTTCGGGCTCTGGCTTCTGGCAAAACAATCGAATACCAAAGCTGCACCATCTGACTGGATTGTCAATCATAATTTTGCTGACCAAATAAATTAAATAAAAAATTGTGGAAGTCCACAAAGTTATATGAATGAGTTGTTGCAGTGAACAAGAGCCGGAGATTGACGAGGACGAGCCAGCGCCGGAGCCGGAGAAGGCGCGCACTTGGGGCACATTGCCGAGTGCAGACGCAGAGAATGCACCAGTCGAGAATGGGGTGCCAGACGCACAACCGGTTAAACAGGTGCGTGATTAGATTTGATTGATGTTGTGTTACTATTGGTTGTTGTCTTTAGTCAGTGCGACTGTTAATCACAATTGCGGGGGGCAGACGTCTTGATTCGTTTTGGTTCTGTTTTGACCAAGACAAGTTTTTGGCTGAAAACTGACCTCGACTTCACTTAGATTTTCTTTTCGCAAGTCGCGCGTGTTTGTCCAAGCGTCTATAGCATGCATTTTTGGTTTCGATTTCGAAATAGCCGTTTCTTGACGGTTGTCCATAAACAAGCAAACTCGTTTATTACGCCGCAATAAGCCCACTCCCCAAGCAAGTGTGTATCGTGGCTCAATAACAAAAATAAAATGAATCAGAACGAGGTATGCGTTCAGGCTTACAGCACAACGAGTTTCAAAGAAAAAGAAAACAACAAACCGCAAGCCCAAGTGTCTTGATGATTCCATAATTTGTTTGCAGCAACCTGCCACCTATGTCCCGCCATCGCAACGTCGTCATTTGCAACAACAACAGGCGCAGGCCAAAGTCGACATTGCCAATCAGGAAATGTTCCCCAGTTTGGGTGCGGCCGAGACGATTGAGAAGACGCAGAAGGAGCACGAGAAGAAGATAGAGTGCGCTTTTGTTTTGTTTAGCTTCTTTTTTTATTATGCGTTGTATCTATCTCGAGTCAACCTTTAGGTGGGTGGGGGAAGGATAGGGTATATCCAAATCCATCTCGAGCCGACCCCAAATTTTATCTCGAATCAGTAGATTTATAGTTTTCAGGGGTAAAAATGGGCGCTTTTCGACCTCGAAACCCCCAAGAATCGCGCGCTCCGTGCACAAACACTCAAAAATGGTCATTTTAGGCCAACTTTCCGTCAAAATGTCTCAAAAGTACCCGTTTTTTTAGTAAAATTGCATGCAAAATACGCCTTTTTCGCCTTTTGATGGACCACAGCGGTATCTTGGACTTGGGTGGCCTCTTGAGGGTATCTTGGGTCATTTGACCTGCCTGGTCACTAGCTCTGAGCACAATGATCACAACTTCCGCAACGAGCTGAATCCAATTTGTTACGTGCTTACGCGAACAGCAGCGTTGTTTGGAATTTACGCACCGAGACGGAGATCGCAAGATAATATCAAATACACTGCATTTACGCACGTGACCAGGCCTGGCCTGTCGAGAATTCAGGCCAATGAGCACGTTCATTGTTGATTTCTTGTCATCATCATCATCATCGTAATTGCAGAACACGCAAAATGGAGGAGGCGCGCCGGAGCAGTGACCATCCGGACCCGTCTTTCGGCAGTCGCACAATTGAGCCGATCGAGGGTGACCATTCCCCGCTGCCCAATCGACCGTCAGCGCCTAATTCGTACGTGCCGCCGCATTTGCGCGGACAGACGGGCGGCGGGGGACGTGAACCTGCTGGTGCTGGTGGTATGTCTTCGTTGTTGTTGTGATTATCATCTTAGCAGCCGGGGATAACAAACGTGTCTGATTCTTTTTTATTCGGTTCATCGAGATTTCTAACATCTTCATTTTTTAAATAGTAAATAGTTTTACAAAAAAAAAAAAAAAAAAAAAAAAACTAAAAAAAAAAAAAAAAACAAAAGTGGTAAAAAAAAAAAAAAAAAAAAAAAAAAAATGATCGATTCGCTGTTGGTCTGTGATCTTGTGCATTTGAAGATTTTCTGATTCTGACCTAATCGGAGCGACCGTCAAATTTATAGTTCAGCCTTTTTCATCGGGTGATATTTTCGAAACGGTGTAAAGGTCAGTTGGGTGTGAAGGTCGGTGGAAAGCTCGGTCGACAGCCCAGTGTGATCGACCTCGGTGTAAACTTGAAACATTCCACGTTAATAACAGGCAATGTTTCACGTTTACACCGAGCTACGCCGACCGAGCTTTCGACCGACCTTTACGCCCGACCGACCTTTATACCGTTTCGAAAATTCCACCCACACCGTTACACACCACACCTTTACACCGTTTGGTAGAATGCGATCGGAAGTTTAGTCGATAAAACAAAATACCCTATTGTGTTGTTGTCATTTGCAGACCAGCCCCCAGCGCGCGGCAGCCCGCACCACGGTGCCGACGGTTTCCAGCAACAGGCGTCGCGCCATCACGGTCGGGGGTTCCAGTCGGGCAATCAGAATGCCTGGGGTCGCGCGCCACCACCGGAACCGACAAGCAATCGATTCGCTGGGCTGCGCGATGATTGATCGGAATCGATGTTGATTGGATTTGCAAGTCTCATCAGTCGGTGTTTTGCGTGAATCTTGGTCAATTTTGGAATGAATCGCTTGGTCCGCTGGATTTCTGTCGCCGCTGTTCGTTATTATTATTCGTATTTTGTTGTGTTCGCTCTGTCCATGGTGTTTTTCTTTGTCCGAAAATTTATTTGTGTTTGTGTGGCTACGCTACTTGTGAGATACAACGTTGTTATTATTGTGGTGGACCTTTTTTCGGTTTGGTTTCGTCCATGAAAACTATTATGACCTTTTCGGTGATTTTGGTCACGAAAGTTATATATATGGGATGTATGTCATTATTTCTTTGATTTTCTCTATCGATGTGTGTTATTTCGTTGAGTAAGGAAAAGTAGGTAACACACGAACGATTGTAACTTTTCGGTTGCGTGGTGGTGATCCCATTTGTGTTGCCATCGGTGTTTGTGAAAAATTTTATTGTGAACCCCGTTTACTATTGATTCGTGAAAAACTAGTGTTGAAACTGAAACAAATAGTTGTGCTTCAGCTGTGTAAGCTTGCTCTTTTGTGTTTATGCACTGCAACTTCTGATTGTAGGCAAATCCATTTGGTAGTGTGTTCGTGATGCACAGAATGTGTATTTTTCAATCTGATATTGGCACAAGTTGTATTTTCATTGAATCCACGCGCCTTTTCTACACAGAAACAGGTATACAAAGAAAACTTTAAACAAGTTTGTTGATGTCGATGTCAAACTATTTGAGGTATACGTTAAGCCCAGAACAGACTTGATTGTGGGGTCCAAATCTTCTACGATGGTATTACTAACTGGTGCGCGCATCTCACATAACAGTACTTTTAATTGAGAATTAATTCATCGACTTATTAGTAGTTGTGCATCCGACGGTCCATTTTCTGTTGACCGCTGCAAACCAAAATGGTTGATAATAATTTGAGACCTGGCCAGCTGTTATTTTAGCTCCGGTAGTTTTCATACACACAATCATTTGGTCTCTTGCGTTGTTGCTGTTGTTTGTGTGTAAAAATCCACCCCACCGTTCTGTAAAAATCCAAATGCCTTTTTTTCATTCTGCTGTGTCGTACATAACATTGTGTTCTTCTGTATCTATTTCCATGTCAAACAATAGCTTGTGCTTTTCTGCTACTGAAATGCGGATGAATAAAATTCTGAAACATAATTGTTTGTGGTTTTCGTTTATTCTGAGGTTGATCATGAAGTGTCCCACACTGCTGGTACACGATAATCGTGCACTTATCTCGTGGCAAATAAACTATATTGATAATTTCATTGAGTTTGTTTTCAGTGATCCAAAAATGCTCATTCGATCTCTCCCCCGAATCTGGTCAGGGACGCTGTCACGTCACGTGATCAACAGCCGTGTGATGTGTTCATCTATTCCGCCGTCGGTCTCAGACCAGGAGGACGACAAACTGTACTCGCGAATCGATCTCGACCTCCGATCGCACGACAAAGCGGTGCTCAAAACCTACGCCTCCGTTGTTGACCGCGTGTGCGAACATTTGCGCATCGACATCAGCTACCGTCACGTGACGCCCAAACCACTGATCTGGCGTCAGGACACCCTAAAGTCCGTCCACAAACATAAGAAACACCGCGTCCAGTACGAGACCAGGACCTACTGTCGTGAAGTTCATCTGCGTCACGTGACCGGCTCAACGGCGGATACTGTATTGGAGTACTTGCAGCGACAGTTGCCGGAAGGCGTCGGTATGGCTGTGACCAGACATCAGCTGTTACCTGTGCCTGAGAGTGTACTGCCTGCCCCACAGACGACTGCCCCTGATAAGACAGGAACTGTCGAGGGGGAAAGGCGAGAGTCGACGACTTGAGATCGTGATTATGTAGTTTTGTTTTGTTGATCAGTTGATCTTTCTATGCACCGTTCATCTTCCAAATTATGATATCACAGTTTATTGATTGACCGAGGGTTGAATGGGAATGCATTTACAAGGAATCTACAAAATTACGACTGATTTTCAATCATAAATATCGGATTCGGATTCAATATCGTCGTCGCTGAAATGATGGAGAAATGCTGTTTGGACGGACAATGCGAAAGCCTGGAATCAGCCGGCCACAGCAATGATAGTTTTGCACCAAATCGAATCAAATCAATTTCTCATCTCTGCTATGAGAACTAAAAAATAAAGGCAGTCTGCGTCAACACGAGCCCGATTTCGGAGGTGATGTGATTGCAAAACGAATAGAAAGAGAAAATTCTCATGGACCACGTTGTATTCTGCAACGTGTAACATTTGCCAAATCAGCAGCCATGTCTAAAGGTTTCACTAATCTGCCTGTCACCTCCGAAATCGGGCTCGTGTTGGCGTAGTGTTACTATACCAATTCAATCAAGATGCACTTATAGAGTACCCACTTTGCAGTGCTGCTCTTCGGAAACCAATAAAACATGCTTTGTGGTAACAGACCAGCACGAACCGAGGCTCCAAAACTTTTACCGCACGTGGGACCAAAACTGTAAAGAGGGTACACTATGAGCACATCTATGCTTCCTCCGACTCGCCCAGAATGTACTGTACGGGCGTGTAGTTTGTGCGCAAGTACCTGGCCACATAGTTGAGTCCGTGGTCACCCGTTGAGCTGTATTCGGACAACATTGGCAGGGATAGAAGTTGATCGCGGAATCTCGGCAGGAAATACGACCAACATTCGATAATGTCGCCCGGTTTGTGTTGCTGTCCGAGCTCAGACTGGGAGGTGAACTTGATCGGTTCCAGTCTGCGCACGTAATAGGTCGGATGGCTTTCGAGCTCATCCAATGCGGCCAGCTTTGGTCCGTCAACCAGGAATATGTCACCGGTTACATGCTGTGAACGGAACGGTAACAGCGCGGTCTTTTGTCTTGATTTCGAAATATGGTCCCTGGTTCCTATCAAACTTGCCGGAACAAAACTGGTTTGGTCGCACGTGTTTTCGACAGTAAGGAATGTTTCGCGGCCAGCGTACAAGTTGGCCACCACCTTCCGATAGCTAATAGTGAACGGCACGACATGAATTTCTAAGCATCTTCACTGGCATGCATACGGCCAAACCAGATTCTCCAAGTCATGTACTCGTCCCCAGTGGTAGTTTAGGTTTGGGGTTAGAGCTAGAGTTAGGCGAGCAGCCACTGAGGCTTGACTAAGCCTAAGCAGAACTGTAGGCCTAAGTCCAACCCTAAACTACGATTGGGGACAATCTGGACTAGTACCCAGAGGTCGCAAACGGGCCGGGTTTGGGCCAAGCAGGCCAATGAACTGCCCGGCCCGGATTTCTTGGGTCAAGCTTTTCTCATGATCTTTTCGATGTTCCTGAATCGATTTTTTGGTGGAAAACTTGGAAAATTTTGTTTTTAATGAAAAATTGTGATCTGGACAAGTACTAATCATTTCCTTGCCGAATCCGTCAGAAATTTTAGTGTTTTTGACTGAAAAATCGCATTTTTTGGTAAAGTAGGTGACGATCCTCCAAATCCCCGGCACAGCACGAACCAAAATCGCCGTCCGGCCCGATTGCGACCCTGCCAGTACCCTAGTTAGACACACGCAGGTATAACTTGCCAACCTTTCCCACGCCAGGTCTATCCAACAAGAACGGAATGTTGTATCGTGAGGCAATCACAAGTGGATATGGCTGTGTGGTCACGCCGTGTCCAATGAACCGTGATGTTCCGGTGTTTGGATCGGTCATTACGTGGTGATTGGGCTCATCCCGTTTCAGTGTACCGTACACAAACACGTAATAGCCAGAAGACTCGGCCATTCTGCTACGATTGCGCAATACCCGTATTAGTCTGCAAGAAACAAACAAGCATTGTTTGCAGCAATAAATTATCGCCAATTTCTTAAAATTATAATGGCACGAATATGTTTATGAAAAAAAACAACTCTAATTTTGAGGCAATGACCAAAAAAGGCCAGTGCGCTGTGCAGGTGAAACGCACATCACGTTTTGAAATATTGTAACTACACCACTGGGTAAAACGCACACGCGGCAAATTGTTGCAGCAACGTAACGTTATCAGAAATGCGCGGCACATTACAAATAAAATACAAACACGCGTTTGCACACAAATGTCAGAAGCACAGAGACACCAGCACCAACCGTTGCTGTTGGAGAACGCAATGTCTTGCTGTGATCATCTGTAATGTGCGCGTTTATGGGCGCCTGCCGCAACACCTGTGCAAACAAAAATTAGAACTTTTCTTCTGGTTGTCTGTGTTCTGTGATGGGGCACGGTACTTCGGTAAAGTTGGGAAATCTACCAACCGACAAGCGATAATTGGTCAGAAAAATGTCGAATGTCAACAATAAACCTTTACTTTAAAAACAAAATAAATGAAACAAACAAGCAAAATTGTACTACATTCATGTATTGCCATTGTGTATCACCGGGTTTCATAACATGGGACAAGAATCATCAAATTTTTACAGCAAGTACCTGAGCCGGAATGATAAGTACAAACTGAGCACTGTATTACAAATGCGTGCTTCAATCACATCAAGAAATGTCACCGATTTTAATCCTAGTGGTCCCATAAGAACACAATCTCTGAATAAAATATCTTTGGTGTGGACACTATGTCATGATATGGCTCTCAACACAAGTGATAAAGTCGCAAGCAAAGAGAAAGCACGGAAACCGGTTCACAGAGCGAGGTAGACATGAACTTGATTTGGCATCGTAAGTAGTACCAGAATCTCACTTCTGGCAAATAAAACTAAAATTGAACAACTTGAAACTGAACTGAACAAGAAAACAAGAAAAATACAATATGATACAATTCTGCTGGGCAGGCAAACAAGAGAGAATAACCGTATGACAACAATGAAACGAACGAACGAAAATATAAGAGCAACAAAACGAAAAGAAGAACGAAAAACAAAACAAACTGACAGCAAAGTGAAACTAAACCACAGTGAAACACATCAAAATGCACTCAATTCGATCGATTCCAACTTTTGTTTCAACGCCATTCCGGCCAGACGAATCTTGTTCTCCAACGTGGTTACATAGGCCGGATCCGGCACCTCGACTTTCACTGCCTGCAGGCCCCAATAGCGCCACACGCATGCCACCCTGAAGCAATCAATTAATGGAACCCTTTTGACCTCTAGAAGCACAGAAATTTACCATCTTTTCGTACATACACCATCAAAAATGTCAAAAAAACCGCTTGCTTCCGCTACAAAATACCGTTTTGAACAATTTTAGCCTTATTATGTTTGGCACTTTTAGAAAAGCTATGGGGTCATTTTTGCAGAAACCTCCCCACCGGGCATGGGCACGCTTGTTTCCCGAAATTTGGGCTGGGTGTGGGAAATACTTGATTTCCCAATGGTACCATTGTCTGTTGTCCCGGTCAGTCAATAACAGAATTAAACCCTTGGTGCCGTCAAACTCACTTGAGCGGACTGCCCTTTTCCACTTGCGGCATCGGGGCATCCTGAAAAATGTTGTGAGAAATGATGAAGTCAAATACACGGAAGGAATTTAATTTGAAAATCCTAAATTATGCAATATCCGCTGACAAAAAAACTCACCATTTCATAGTACGTGAACACCTGTTCGCCGGTTCGATCGTGCAGTTTGAACTCTTTGCGTCCGTACTCGGCCTTGGTGCGGATGTCAGAATCGAGAATCGCTGAGAAAACAAATACGCTAAACTGCTTTACGACAATCTAGCTAAGAATCGCAGCTTTTTTACTACGATCCGTTTAAATGGACACTCTGTTTTCACAAAAACAACAATTTCGAAGTTTTACCCAACCATAGACATCGCACACAATCTCAATGGTGTCTTTGTATTTGACGTACTCCTTGACGGACTTGATGTAGCCGGCGGGCAGATGCACCTGGGGACGTTCGCAGAATCGCCCGGCGTTCTCGAAGTTCGTCTAAAGGAATGTCAGCAGATAAAACACTGCTTACATTTGTATGGAAGTTGTGCGTCATTTGTACATTTTACCCTCTTATTAGCCTGGCGATTTATGATCAACTGATGTTGTCACCATCACTACAAAAAGCGGCAGACTGAATCGTCAAATTTCCATGTTAAGAAGGTCAATTTGGCACACGTTTTCGTCTTGATCGACTCAGCCAGCTCTCCGCTTGTTTTAACAAGCAAACGAGCCACTGGACTACACCACTTTACAAAACATAATAACCATTTTTACCTGTTCGTCACGCCTGAATCGTCGCGGTCCGGCACCAAATCCACCACCGCGTGTCACGGAAGAACTTCCAACCGATGCCGAACGACCCCGACCGCGTGGTGCAGCAGCCCCTCTTCTGTTGCCACCGTCTCTGAGCACTTGTTGATGTTGTTGTGCCGGTCGATGGTTGTTGTCTTGGTTGAGTCGTTGTTGTGGTGGTGGCGGGGGCTCCTACAACGGTAATATGTGGACGGGAATTTAGTTGGATAGTCAGAACATCAGACTTTCTGGTTGCTGTGTTTCTTTTCTCTTCGACTCTTTATCTCTCTCTTGGACATCAACGTCAGTGATCATGGAGGCAAAGTCATGAAACCGGGCTGGGGCAATTCAAGCGTGCCCGACCGGCCTGGCCCAAAGTGCTGCAAACGTGGCTTCCCATCTGATCAGACACACATGCAGAGGGTTGCGTTTGATGTCTTAAGCCAAGAAACCATGCCCGTTCAAAAAATGTTTCACGGTTGGCACAAAAACCACGCGAAGAATCGAGGAAAAATAAATGAATTGCTATGCTGCACAACAGACAAACAATGCGTAACCGCAATAGAATGAGTCAAATCGGCTACTTTCGCAACACATTGTTCATGTTATGTTGTATAAAATTACAGTATACCTTTATTGTCAGATACTGACTAACAGGTCTACACTGTATACATTATTTTGAGCTGCAATATGAGACTTTGAGCCCTTTTGTTGAGTTGGAATGCCGACCTTGAAATAGGCCGACGACTGGTCAAAGCCATCATCGTCCGTGCTTGCGTCCTCCTCAAACCATTCCTGATATTGATCGACGTCGAAATTGGGCTGTTGCTGTTGGCGACGACTGGGCGGTCGACCACCGCCGTTCGATCTGCGATCCACACGAAAACAGTCGTATGAGGCAAGAACTATGAAAGTGAACCAGTGTTGGAGCTGGGGGAGTAGCCCCCCAGTACAGTAGGTATCCCCTCGGGTACAGTAGGTATCACCCCGCCCGATGTTTGGCATGGTACAGTTGGTATCCCCTTCAGAGTACCTCCAACACTGAAGTGAACGAAATATATACAAGTGCACGAGTGGTTGCAGTTGTAAAAATACAACACTAATTCAAAAATCCCAATCCTAGTTAGACTTGGCATAAAAAGTAAGAATGAGATTGCGGTACTTGCGCTCAATCTACTCTAAACCTCAGCCTCGTTCCCTTTTCAGAATCGGTTAATTCGACCGCCGTGTAATTGTCCAATCTTGACTATTCATTGACGATATTCGACCAAGAATTTATTCACCGAAAACCGATAAAATAGTGTTGTATTAATTGGATCCGTCATAATTGGTATATTTTTGCCGGCTTCTGAATCCATTTTACAATATTATGATACCAGGCGTGCAGGAAAACGTCACTGACGAGACCCCGACTGCACTGCCGAATGCTTTCCGTCTGACAAAAAATGGGGTCGAAACGGATTGCATTCAACAAAAAAATGGTTCTCTTTTCTACAGACATGCCCAAACACAACCCAAAGAATGGAAAACATGGTGGCGCGCCCAAAATCCCAGTCTTCCCAATTGGTGGTGTTGCGTTCAAAACATCAGCTGTGAAACAAAAGGAGATTAAACAAGAATTGATCAAAAAGGTTCGTTGCGTTCTTAAAGCGAAAGATCATTAGATTTCCACCCATTCGTTCTTCTCAGAGTGGAGGGTTTCCTTCCCTCGGAAGTCTGAAAGTGGCAAGGTATGAATGACAGCAAGACATATGCCTTTATTTTTCGGATGTTTTGGCAGTTTTGGTTTTTACAAAAAATTTTATAAATAATAACTGGTCACCAAGAAACAAGCCAATTACATACCTAACCAACTTAATGATGACATCATGAGTTCCATTTAGCCCTTGTGGCTTAAAACTCGCCCTTCGGGGCATTACAACCCGCTTGCGGGCCGACCCTGACGGGTCAGTTACAAACTTAACCTCTTCGGGGGTTAAGTGATCTTCACAGATCATCTACAAGCCCATTGTGGGCCCCAATCATTCATTGCTTGATTTACTTTTGTTCGTTTTTTGAGTTACTCTGTTCTATTACTTTTTCTCCAACATACTTTTGGTTCTTCTCTCACCATCTTTTCAAAATTTAGGCACAAAAACCGAAGACAAAACCTCCAAAGCCACGTGATTATCAAGTATCTAACCTCGGTTCACAATCTCAGGTCGACTTTGAGTCCCTTGTTCTGAAAGTCAAGGAACTTGAGGCACAAGTTTCCAAAAACACCAAAGATCAGGCTGAACAAGCCAAGAAAACGGCGAATTTGGAAACCAAGTTCGATATTTTGGATGAGCGAACCAGTAAATTGACTGTTTGTGTGTGGAATATCCCAAAAACCTTGGGAATGTCGTATGATGACTTTCTGAAATTGATCTGTTTGGAAGCGCTGCTGATTTTGCCCGCTGACTTTGAGAAAATGCTGGTGAAAGAAATGCATTTGGAAGAAGGCGGCAAACGATTCGTGGTTGAATTCGTGAATTTCAAATCCAAACAGACCATGATGACCGCGACTAAAAACCTGACCGGCCGTCCGTACAAGCTACCCGGTTGTGACAAACCAATATCCCTGGATCACCATCTATCCAAACGACAAATTGAGTGCAAAAACAAAATGATGAAATTCAGGGCTGACCTGATCAAGGCAGGAATGGATAAGTCGAAAATCAAGGTGAAATCGTGGAAAGATCTGGCAATCGATAGCGGGGAAGGCCCCGTAACCGCACACTGGAAATCTTTCGAGGCAGAATACAAGCGACAAATCAGCGGTGGATTGAAAGCTGTGGGTGGTGATGGAGAGGCAAGCACAAGCGCTCAACCCAGCGATAAAGATGAGACAATTGAGATGGAATAAATTTTCTTTAGTTCTGTATTGCTTAGGGTTTCGGTTCGGCTAATTTGGTTGTGGATTTATTTCGAAGATTTTTTGTTTGTTGATTTGATAATAATATGGTGAATTGATCATGTTCTTTATATGAAAAAAGCGTAAATATCAATTATTGGTGACAAGTTATTATTTATTTGGGCAACTGGTGCAAATATCAATTCTATGAAGCTTTTAACACAAATTTAGTTGCATAATACATTTATTACCGTCACTGCATTTTCCAAGCTGTAAACAGCGGCCTACCTCTGATCTTGCAGTACTGCCATCCTGGGTGAGGCGGGACTGCCTGCTTTGGTATGCGACAGGTGGGAAGGTTTTTTAACCTTTACGTTAGCAGCGCCCGCCTTAAACCGGGCAGCCCCCGGCAATTGCAGCTAGACATCCAGGCGTCATGGGATGAGAACTGGGCTATCTCCCTTCGACGTTAAAACCAGCCTGCTAACCAACAAAACAAAACCAAACGAATCAATAGATTGCGTTGCAAATATTTAGATGATGGTACGTACCAGATGTCCTGGTATAAGAGCTCCGAACCACCCACGCATATGTCTTGCTGTCAGAGAAGAAGTTGCAAGGTCTGCAAACACCAAGCTTTTGGTCAGTTTATCACCTCTAGCGCTACTGGCAAAAAATTCGAAGTTTTACATAACAGTCCGATAAACTGCAACAGCAAAGGTGTCGTATATCTTATAACTTGCTCTAAATGTAGTATGCAATATGTGGGTCAAACCACGAGAACGCTAAAAGAGAGGTTTTATGAGCACATAAATAAAATTGAGAAAAAGAATCTCAGCACTATACTCGTTGACCATTTTAACTCAGAATCCTGCAAATCGGTGAACGTCTCTGTTTCGGTTATTCAACGTATTACTGAAAATAATCAAGAATTACTGAAGAAAAAATTGCTTGAAAATGAAGCATTTTGGACTAAGGTTCTTGTTACAGCTCACCCCTGTGGTTTGAATGACAAAGTCGATGGATTCGGTCTGTTGACAAACGATGACGACATTTTGAACGGTAAGCGTAAACCATATTTCTGTCATCCTGTACCCAGGCGGAAACGGAGTCATGGTCACCATACCGGTAAGCGAGGGAACCAAAACACTTGTTACGACAAGTACAAGAAAATTGAACTGCTGGAGCCAGGTGGTATGCACAAATTGTACGTGGAATTAAGGAAACTGCCAAAAAAGAACTTCGCAGTATCTATGATAAAGTTTTGGAAGCTAGACAGCTGGGCCAGGCAAATCGATTACAAAAACTGTTGGAAGCATTTTTTGCCGGTAAATATACCAAGCCAAAGCAATCTAGTACCCCTGATGCAACAATTTGCATAAATTTTGTAAATCCTGCAATTGAACTTTTATCTCTGCAAACCCTATTGAAAGATAAGAGAGTTTCAAAGCTAGCCCCCTCTCAAGCCAGGCACAAGTTACGTAATATACGGGTAGTTCACAAATACAATAATCCTGTATGCATCGAACTTTGTAATTATGCACCATTTCTGAAACATTTAACATTAGATGATATGCGACGCATATTACAGGAGGATTGTGACTGTGTTTCTAGTCCGTTTGTTTACAAACCAGCTAAACACATCATTTCTGGAGACCTAAATATCATAAAAAACCAAAGACTTCGCAAAGTGTTTAGCAAAGGCAGTAAATTCAGAATGCCACAACATTTTGATTGGGACGCTGCTATGAACGAAATTATAGTCAAGCTAGCCGAATTTTTCAAAGGGATAGCAAAACAAACTAAAACAAATCCAATGTCCTTTTCAGAAGTCCGTCGTTGGATTCATAAAGTACTGTTTTCCAGGAAAACAAGGTTACAACATCAAATTGGGTACAGTAACCCTAATGTTCAGAAGTTTGCTTATGATAAAAATGATCTCAATGAGCTTCATAAACGGTTTATAATAACACCAGCGGATAAAGCAGCTAATAATTTGGTTCTAACGTGCAAAAAGCACTATGTTGAAGTGATGTGCTCTGAACTAGGTATATCGTTTGAAAGAGGTGAGCTAGTTATAAAAGGGAATGAAACTTACGAACCAACTAACAAGGATACTGCAGATGTTATAACTAGGCACCAGGTCTTTGCGGATGAATTTGATGTCGATATATCCGAAGAAAACCACAGTCTGCCAAAGTTATTTGCATTACCAAAATTGCACAAAAACCCCTATAAATTTCGGTTTATAGCAGGTGCAAAGAAGAGTTCACTAAAGCCAATAAGTGATCTTTGTGTAAAAGCTCTCAGATCTCTGAAGCAGCACTTTGTTAATTATTGTAATGTTGCTAAGTCACAAAGTGGTGTACAGTGTTACTGGGCAGTTGATAATTCGGAGAAAGTTGTTAACAAAATGTCCATGATTAAAAGAGCAAAAAATATTGTTACAGCAGATTTCAGCAATTTGTTCAACAGCCTTCCTCACGATGTGGTCGAAATGCAACTCTTGAAATTACTAAACATTTGCTTCCGAAACACTAAAGGTTACGATAAACCATATTTACTGTTACAATATAACAACTACACCTACACCGATAAGTTTCATAGCAAAAACAAAACTTTGAGCAAACAGGATATCTTTCGGTTAATCTGGATTAACCTGCATGAAACCTACGTCAGTTTTGCTGGAAGAATTTTCAGACAAAAACTGGGCATACCTCAAGGCTCCAGCTGTTCACCTGTAATGGCCGATTTGACATTATCATTACTTGAATTTGAATTTTCTACTAACAGGTTTTATAAACAAAAAATGTCTAAAATCGATCTTGTTTGCCGTTACATGGATGATATCATAGTGTTTGGTGACCAGGACTTCATGAAGACCGCAGAAAGCATATACCCTGCCACCATTATTTTGGAAAAAACCAATAATTGTGATGTTTGTGCTGACTATTTAGACCTCAAAATTGAAATCAAAGATGGAAAAGTTCACACAAGTATTTATGACAAAACTTTAGATTTCAACTTTGAGGTGCTTCGTTACGTACATCAGGATAGTAACACACACAGTTCAGTTGGTTATGGTGTTTTCAAGTCCCAATGCATGAGGGCGGGCCGTTTATGCGGTGACATAGGCAGTTTTATGGTGGTATTGAACAGGCTGGCAACAACCCTAATTTCTAACGGGTACGATCGGCTGCAAATCATAAAAAATTTCCTCTCATTTTTCTCAGAAAATGAAAATATCGCTCTCAAACTTGGCATAAAAAGTAAGAATGAGATTGCGGTACTTGCGCTCAATCTACTCTAAACCTCAGCCTCGTTCCCTTTTCAGAATCGGTTAATTCGACCGCCGTGTAATTGTCCAATCTTGACTATTCATTGACGATATTCGACCAAGAATTTATTCACCGAAAACCGATAAAATAGTGTTGTATTAATTGGATCCGTCATAATTGGTATATTTTTGCCGGCTTCTGAATCCATTTTACAATATTATGATACCAGGCGTGCAGGAAAACGTCACTGACGAGACCCCGACTGCACTGCCGAATGCTTTCCGTCTGACAAAAAATGGGGTCGAAACGGATTGCATTCAACAAAAAAATGGTTCTCTTTTCTACAGACATGCCCAAACACAACCCAAAGAATGGAAAACATGGTGGCGCGCCCAAAATCCCAGTCTTCCCAATTGGTGGTGTTGCGTTCAAAACATCAGCTGTGAAACAAAAGGAGATTAAACAAGAATTGATCAAAAAGGTTCGTTGCGTTCTTAAAGCGAAAGATCATTAGTTTTTCTGCTGTAGTTTTGCTAAACAATGTGCCATTGCCTCATTTTTCGCTCGGTCGCTTTCAAAAAATATTTGCACCAATCGTTGAGAGACCGTTCTAAATCCGGGGTTAATTTCCATTGATAGAGGTGCTCTACATATTTTTAGGCTAAGACTTATCTTATGGAATACTTATACCAGCAGCAGCAGGTGATAGGCTTATTGCAGATAAAACACCTGCAATTTTTACCTTAAATGCGAAAAATTGAATGAACTCTATCAATGTCAATACGCACCTAAAATTCCGACATCGGGGATCGGGTGCGAATTGCACCCGGAATATTTCAAAAAATAAAAAGCCATGTTGTCAAATGCCACCTGTTGTTGAACGGTCGTTGAGCGCGACGCGGACTGCCGTTGTCGAATCGGCCTCGCTTGGCATTCGGGCCGTAATACTGACACACGGCTGTTTGCACCTGGTGTCGGTTCGAGCTTTGTTGAACCCCCAAACCGCGAGCGCGACCTGCAGGTCATTTGGTCATTTTGGTTCCCGGATGACCCCACCCCCATCGGCCGTTGCCACAGCACTGGCTGGAGATGGCATGGCATGCATTTTTGGGGGACCCGACCCTCTCCCCCAATGGTGTAGCAGGGGGGGATGGGGGGTCCACCCCCTAGGTACAGTGGGTAGGTAGGTTGACGCTCCATCCTGGTACAGTAGGTAGGTCGCCGCCCGGCGGCTGGCATAGTAAGTTGCTATTTTTGGCTCAAAATGGTATAAAATCGGTATTTTTCACTCCAAATAGGCGAAAAATCGCGCGCTACGCGCGAAATTAGCGTTTTAGAGTTCATTTTCATCAAAATTTCGACCTAAAAATTTTTCTTCCCCCCTAGCTCGGCCGGTACAGTAGGTAGGTTTAGGCCTGGGCACAATACCACTTTTGACACCCAATACCAATACCGGCCCTGTACCAATACCCAATACCAATACCAAATTCGTGACCCAATACCAATACCGGGTGAGACCCGATACCAATAGCAATACCCAATACCAGATCAATACTACAGAAGTGCCTGTGCCTGGTATTGGGTTTGGTACTAGGTTGGTATTGGCATTGAGTATTGGGTATTGGGTTGGTATCGGTATTGGGTATTGGGTACCGTATTGTCGGAACGGAAATAGAACCCGGGGGTCTATTTTTTCACTGGGGTCATTTTGGGGGGTTCAATTTATGGGGGGGTCAATTATTGGGGGGGTTATATTGTTCATTTGGCCCCCCGACGAAAAAAATCATTGTTAATAATGCCCATAAAAATGGCTTGTTTTCGGTAGTTTCTAACTTCAACAGCGGCAATTATCCTTAAAAAGCTGTATTCTGTTGTGTACGCAAGCTTAAACAACGTTTGACACAACAACACATATACTGTCATAAAGAACCGTTCTTTATTTTTCGTGGAAAAAAAACGGTTTTTTTTTCCGAAAAAAACCGTTTTTTTTTTCAAATACTTTTCCAGTACTTAAGAACGTAATTTCGAAAAATATAACAATTTCAGTGCAAAATTTGTTCGAAGTGACGAGAGTGCTCTTGAAGAGTGTTGAAGTCAGTCGAAAACACTTGGTTTACACGCTTTTTGGCCCATTTTGGGCCGGTTAATTTTTGTGCTCGAGCCAATTTTTCACTGAAATCGAAAAACTCATCAGTTTTGCATTACAATTTTTTGGAAAAATTGGAATAAAGTACCGATATTTTTCCGATCAAAAACCGAAAAGGTACCCACGGAAAAATAAATGGAAAAGTATTCGGGTCTCGGAAAAAAACGGTTTTTTTTCGGTTTTTTTTCCGGAAAAAAAACCGGTTTTTTTTCCGCCTGCCAGTATAAACACAGCCCTACTATACCAGTAATCTGTGGTACGGTGAAGGTGGGGGTGGGGTTCTATTAATGGGGGGGTTCTATTTTTGATTTCGAGCCATTTAGGGGGGTTCAATTAATGGGGGGGTCCTATTTCCGACCAGTGTTGGAGGTGGGGGGTAGTACAGTAGGTATCCCCCCTCGCCTGGTACAGTAGGTATCCCCCCCGATGTTTGTCATGGTACAGTAGGTATCCCCCCCCCCGATTTTCACCCCGGTACAGTAGGTATCCCCCCCCCCCCCGATTTTGCCTCAAAAGTGCCAATTTTTGACCAAAATGGCCAAAATTAGTGTAAAATCAGTGGTTTTTACCTCAAATTACCCCAAATTCACGCGCTACGCGCGCAAATACTACGTTTTCACACGATTCCACACATAATAAACACATTAAAAATTTTCATCCCAAAACCTAACCCCCCAACCCCCCCCAAACCCCCCTAGGTACATAACCCCCCCAGGCCATCGGCTCTGGTACAGTAGGTATCCCCCCCTCTCCGAGCGCGGTACAGTAGGTATCCCCCCCTCCAGAGTACCTCCAACACTGTTTCCGACAATACGGTATTGGTCTTAGTATTGGTTTGGTATTGGGTTTTTGGTCTGGTATTGGGTTTGGTATTGGTTTGGTATTGGGTTTTGAGTCAGGTATTGGAACGAACACTCACCGCTGACGCTGCCACGACCGCCACCACGTGCCCTGGTGATCACGGTTGCTTTGCCAGCGGCCAATGACATGAACGCCGAATCAATGATTTCGTTCGGGTCGTGCGACATCTTGCCCCCTTGTGGTCGTTCCTTTAAAGGTATGGTGCAATTAAAATTAAAATGAGTCAAGGGAACTGATCCCAACCTGCTGATTGTTGGCTTGATCGGGTGCACCTCGCTTCAAGCCACAACACTCAAGCACCGGGGCTGATGGAAGTGGTAGTGGAATTATTCTTGTGTTAAAGTTCAACTGCACCCTGCTCCTGCAACAAGTAAAACTTCTGCGGCACACAGTACAATAACAGAATCACAAAACGAAGAACACAAACAAACACGAAAAACCATGTGGCGTGGGTGCGGGACGGGTGCGGTGCGGGCCTGGCCCACGCAGTTTTTTATTCAAAAAAAATTCTCTTTCATTCTTTTGACTCGATCCCGGCCGGGGAGATCACGCATTGAAGCTTGATGCTAAATTATGATGCATCATCGACAGAACATAATCAGGAGAATCACGATCACGGATCGGAACAATTTAAGAAAGAAGGTGATGATCGTCCTTAATTCAAAGACTGATTCAAGGTCACGCACGCCACCGCGATGTCTGTCTTACCAGAGATACCGACCAACATAAGTACTTAGTATACCGATTGTTTGCAGGTGATACAAACACAAAGCAATGACAACGCATTGTTGGCACTCGGCGATCAGAAGAGGTCAATAATAGACGCGCGAGCACGCGCGACAACTTGACAATGAACGCTGACTCAAGATCAAGATGAATCCCACCCCACACATGCGGGCATTGTATATACTGTGTGTGTTCCTGCCGAGTGCCGACACGAGTCCTCGGCAGTCCACTCGTGTTCGTGTTTTCACTTCAATGAATATGACATTCACATTTCAATTCAGTGTTTGTGTTCAAATCGTGCATCTGACCGAGTGAAATGTTCATCGAAAGAACGATTACTTCATTTGTGTGTGATGCGGCGAAGATTTGTTCATTTTCATTCTGTCTCGCACATGCGTAATCGCAGCAGTATCCTCCTAATCTGCTTCCGCATGCCCCTTGTATCTCGTTTTTCCCATAATCTTAAATTCGAGAAGGCCACATTTTTGCCCAATCGTTTTCCTTCAGCAGTAAACTGCGGCGTGTGTGTGTGTGTGTGGCTTGTCGCCAGCCCCGCTGAGCAAATGTTGCGTCGACAACAATTATAGCAGCGAAAAGATAATTGCGAACCAGGAGGACTCGAACCCCCGACCTTCGGATAACATGGCCCATTACCAACTGAGCGGTTCGGCTTTTTTTCGCGTACTAAAGTTGTCTTTGTTCTTGTGGACGCGCTGAGGGCAATGCAGCACCAACTAAGGAGCTGTTGTGTGCAGTGTCCAATTAGAACTCAGAACACTATACGCACGCTGGTGTAAACGGTTTGCAGCGTTGGTAGAGCACCGGTCACGTTATCCGAAGGTCGGGCGGGGGTTCGAGTCCTCCTGGTTCGCAGTTATTTTTTCGCTGCTATAATTGTTGTCGACGCAACATTCCTTCAGCAGCTTTCATTTCACAGTTTAAGTTCACCACCGTTAATAACCGGTCCGTTAAAGTGGTAGTGGTAGGGCAGTGCGCATTTACTTGATCACAGACTTCAGTCAAAATAATAAAGCAGCATGCATGGTCATTCATCAGCTTTTGATCACGTTTCCTGGTCAATCAGCTGTCTGATTCATCTTCATCCGCTGCGCCCACACCGTCATCCAAGGTGGCCAGCAGTTTTTCATTTTCTTCCTGCGAATAATCACCAACGTTGGTATATAATTTTTTTTATATTGAATATCAAGCCTGTTGCTGCATTTTTGCATTATTTTCTCATGAAACCGCATTTGTTTCAAAAGTGAATTTACCCTGAGTTCATGATTTGAGCGCAGCAGTGCAAGGTTCTGCTCAACATTGATCTTGCACAACGATTCCTGCTCGATCATGTCACGCTTCAGTTCGCGGTAGTCGACCAGCAAAGATTCGTATTTCCATTTCGGCACGCTCCCAAAAGACACTTGGACCTGAAAAGCGTTCCCTATCTGGATTTGGATGTCTTGCATTTCACGAATTCCATTGGTATTGAAAGTAAGGCCAGAGATTTCGTTTTTTGGGCTTTCAAAGCTGGAACTGACCCCAACAGATCTCTGACGCTTTGGTCGCTCGACGATTGAAGCACGTTTCAGCTTCGTGCGTGTGCTGGTGGCACATCGGCAATACAGATGATGCCATTTGAACCCGTAGCGTTTATTTGGCTGCCGCAAAACATTTTTTGATCTTGAGGTTTTCGAATTGAGGTCGATGAGATGTTCGATCTGCTCGTCTTCGCCGGGTTTTTGTGAAACATCAGCGATGCGATGCCGATTGACTGTTTTTATGCACCGAGCTGCAGTTGATCGTCGTGACGGTTCATTTGATGATGTTTCACGCCCGGTAACTTGTTGAACAGCTGCCTCGATTATGACTGATTCGTCCGATGAGCATGAACAGCTCGGCGAAAGCGGAGAGTCGGACCGGGAATTTGATTTTTGAGAATTCGAATTCTGAGAATTGGACGATCGACGTCGTTCGCGTCGCACGAGCTCGGAATGCACTTGTGTCGCGATGTCGTAGTGCGACCAGTAGGACAGACAACGTGCCATCGTATTTTGGGCGTTGAGAACGAAAAGTATTTTTTCAGTTTTAAAGAAGGATATCGAGGGACAAAACTGTTGTTTGTCGCTTCTTCAGTCACCTCAGGCACCAGAATAGGATCCAGTCATGTTCTTTTGTGTGCCATTTTCAATAAAGCGAGCTCGCGCCGGAAGCATTTTGCAAACACTGAACTGAACTCCAAAAAAAGGCGGAATCTCTGTGGCGTATTTCAAACGAAACTGAAAACGCACCAGACCCAAGATGATGTTGAAAAACTCCGGCAACAAGGAAGGACACTCTTGGATATCGCGCACATGATGTTGCAAATGCGCAGCCACACATGTACATTCACGCAGAACAGTGAAGCTGAAGCTCGCTCGCTCACGTTTTGTCAAACGGTACTCACAAATCGCGCTTTCTTGCTTGATTTCCAAACGTAACCACTTGCAGGACTTTACAATGCTCCACAATTAGCATTCGACCAAAAAATTTTCATTTGTCTGTGAAAAGTAGCGAATTCTGCTGCTCAATAGAAACATCTTAACTGATTGACAATTTCGGCCGCTCACAATCACAAACTTCAGTTGCGTAGTTTGCCACCGTGTGTTGAATGCGATATGCGAAGCCCATGCTTAAAATGATAGCATCGATTCAAGAAAAATATTAAATTAAGCCTATCTTGATTGTTCACAATTCACACGTGTTAAATGTGGTCCAGTGCCATCATGACCACTTTTCTGACACGATGCCAATCAAAGTCTTCTTGACGACACACAAGGTTGTTCCATACCCAACAAACTTTTTGCGTTTCTTCAGGGCCATGGGAGGCACGCGATAACCGTCGGCGCGGCCATTGGCGCTGCGCAAACTGCGAGGATGAGGTCCACTCGTCAGCCGCCTCCAACCAAAAAATAGCACCAGAAAATCATGACGTGAAGAGCTGAATTATCCCGCATTTTCTTGCATTCACCGGACGAATCTCATAGACGCTTGCCGAACAGCATTTTTCAACAAATTTTATTGAATGCGATGAATTCACAGCGTAAAGCTCGCCACTTCTGAGCCAACAGCAACACCAGAGAAGCACATCTGAGTGCGCGAACCGCACGCGCGGCGCAGTCGCTGCTGCTGCTTGTTGTTGTCAGTCAAAACCCGTCCTCAGTCAACACAATCAACTGTTGCGGCGCGCAACGACGGCGGCGTCGCGTCGCCATCGAGTTGGAAATGCCGCCCAATCGGCGGAACGGATCTCAATCTCTACCACCTTCGAATGGTGTCCTGTTGGTCGACCATCAAGTCGAAATTGTCGACGAACAAGACGCTGCTGCACGCACACGAACGACGTCGGGATCGGGCAGCAGTGGTGAGTCGGAGTCTTTTAATGTTTTAAAGGGTGGGTCTGGCAAGGGTGATTTTTTTTAAAGGGCGGGTTTCACGAAGAATTTGGGTGCGGTTTTTAATAGGATGTGTGGGTAATGCGACGTCTTATCCATTCGTGCTTTTGTTATTGAGAGATCTTGTGTTCGTTTCCGTTGGACTTTAGTTTCGGATCAGATTCAGTTTTATGCCAGACCCCAAGCTTCAGCCATGGTGTCGGCGACCAACCCTACAATCGCCCTTCATTGGTCGCTGAAAATAAACATAATCTTCGCTCTGTGCACCCATAAAGCTCTAATTTGTCAGATTGTGGGCTGCACCGTAACCGAACATCTCCCACGCTTCTGCCAAAAAAAACGCTGAAAATCCCTCCTATGAAATGCACTGTACAGCACTGGTGTCAAAATTTATCAATGTAAACAAAACGTGCTATTTGTTTTTCAATGAGCTTCCTATGTTTACTCAATTCTTGTTAGCCGATCCATGTGCATATATACGGTATGCCACAGCTTTCCTGCGCATACTGCCCAGAAGCCCTTGTCCTTGGGCTAACTACATAAATATGCTTTGTTATGGGCCAATTGTTGAAAAATGTTAGCATACTTCCCCAAAACATGTGTGTTAACTGTGTGTTTTGGCTGAAATTTGTGAAAACTTTGCGTGGTCTTATGGCAGTATTGGGATGTTGAACAGTTGGGGCCGCAAGCGCGCGCAAGTGGCACAATCGTTTTTTTCACTGGTTTGACATCTCAACGCAACTGTTGCCCTGTTGTCTGGTTTTCGTTCCCCAGAACGGGTGTGTCATATAGCGTCGGTCTCAAAACTTTTTTGTGCATAGCGCCACGCCAGATCTATGTATATGACTCGATCACTGAAATGGTGTCCCTGCTCATGTTAGTGGATTCGAAGACTAATTTCATTAAATTTTATATGCACAAAAGAATCATATGAGCTGTGCTGCGTGTTTTTTCGTTACCAGTGTCGACCAATTGGTGTACAACTCATCGTCAGTACGGATACGGATTCCCCAGATGGCCCCAGGCACGACAGAGTATATTGGCAGTACACTGCGCACCGACAAGTACCAAGGTGCAATATAGAAGTTTGTCGCATGCAGAACTTCAAAATCGTACACATTTTCCACTTACAGCTCTGCTGAACACGAAATCGATCCTAATCGGTCTGCTGGTTCTTGTTCTGATGCTGTTGAGTCTACAAATGGTCGGTGACAGTGGACTGATGGGTGCGACGTTGTCGTTTCGCACGGCCGACGCTGACGTGGACGCGAATTGCTCGATAGCCCTCGAAATTGTATGTTTTTGGTGCCTTTAAGGCTGTCGCGACAGTTTTTGACCCGGAACACAAGAGGTCGTGTCCAGTTTTGGCGACGCGCACGCCGCATCCGAGGTCGGAGGCGCAGTTTTGCGCACAATTGTTGACCACTGTAAAAGTTGTTATCATGAATAATTAAATGAACAGTTTTACCCTGGTCTAAGGTATGCGTCATCAGAAACTGCAGTATATATTATATTACTATGCAGCCCAACAAACATTAGCAAATTTCGCGTCCCTCCTCCGCGGACAGGTACCGGCACGAAATGTTGAAATGGCCCTTTGTGATCGTGGTCCGAATCCGAATGAAAAACGTGTCTTACCATCCTAAATCGATCTTTCCACATGTCGCCATATTTGCAGACAGAATCGGTGTACAAACTGGAGAAAGTCGCCCTGCCTGTCCCATTCGTCCGCTTTATATCATTGACCAAAGCAGTGCCCCTGATTCTCATTGACAAGCACGTGTTGACGTGTGCTGCTGACACGGACTCGGTCAATTGCGTGGCCTTGACAAATCAGACAACGTTCGACTTCGGAGTCATCACAAGGGAGTCGTGGAAATGTCTGCTTGGACTGGTTGGTGTTGGTCATCGGTTTTTATAATATTGTCTTCAGTCGGTGTCGAAATTTGTGCACTGCCTAATCCGAATCACAAAAAAATGTTTCAATTAAAATATTGTTTTATCAAGATCGAATAGTCAATTATAACTTGAGTGATAAATAGGTCCGAGACAGTGCAGGCTGTCTTGACTTTTGATCACGTTATGGAGTACATCCTGAGATGACTGGTCAACAACTAGTGTGACCAGCGTGCTAACTGCTTCCAACCGTCCAATAACAACTTTTACGCTGGTCAAAATTATGAAATGTTGATTTCAGCACGCCACGCCACTGAGTCTACCGTCAAACGACTCGTTGAACGAGTTGCGCTTAGACACAGTCTCAAGCACAGAGTCGGTGCGTCAGTATGTGCTGCACAACGATGATGGGGATGCGACGACGTTCAGTGTCTATCAGATACACGACCATGACGAATACGTGACCATTCGTAGACAGCATGACACTGAGCTGGGCCCTGCCGGCACGTACGCCTTTCACAGGTTGGTGGTGATTGCCCTGATTGCTTTGTCTTAAAAGCTCAGGTCAACGTCAGCGCGATTGCTCCAGATAGTCACGCGTGACCCCCAAAAACACCAACGAGAACGAACAGTGCATGTGAACGAATAGAGACAAACACATCGCTGGTTTGATGTGTGAGCGATGCGAGATCTGCCGTCATCCCTCTTTTTCGCGGTCGCACATGGCCATCTGGTGCACTGACGCTTGGTAGACCATCCGTCTGGGAAACCACAGAAAGAAGTTCACACTGCCCGTTAATCATTGTTAAAATGGTCGATCACCATATCCAGTTTCACCGTCGGCGCGTGCACATTCGGCGACGACGAGTCAATCTATTGTCCAAATGACATTCCGTCATTCGCATCCCAATTCGGCACCAATCGTCTGCTTAGCTGTCGACATGATTTGGCGCAGTCCCTAAAACAGAAACATCCGCAACTCTACAAAAAGTACACCCTGCCCGAGACCGCCATCGATGACCTGGCCGCGTTTCGTGACCTGCTGCTGCGGTACCATGTCAGACCAATGCTCTTCGGGGGCACACTGCTGGGATGGTATAGGTTGGTGAACATTCAAGTCATGATCTTCGAATATCCGCTATCAGACTAAAAACGCTAAACATTGTGTGTACACTTCATTATCTGGGATGAGGGAACAGAGAACGAACTCTCGCGCCCTGAGTTAACGCGCGACAGCCAAACAGCGTGTGCAAGAATTTGTGCTCTGTTTTCTCAGAGGGCGAAAAACGAGGTATCATGGCTGTTGTATCGGTAGTTAAGCTTCCAGGGTTAGGTCCTGATCACCTTGGTTACTGGGGTTCCTACCGAGAAATTTCCTGTTCTCAAAAATTACTCGTAACACCATGAAGCTAAGGATAAACAAGTCAATACAGACAATGTTTACGCTGGTCAGGTCAAGTAGAAACCCTGCTGCTTCGAAAGATTATATAATCATGCCCAAACAAAGCGCCAAAAACCATGATGCTCAACAACACTGGTTGACTGACTGCTGTGATCATCATTTTTACATCATCATCATTTTCAATAAACTTTTACTTTGCCAGAGAATGTGGTCTAATTCCATACACGACGGACATCGACGTGGTCGCCTGGGCGAGTGAGTACTCGAAGAAACTCGAGGAGGCGCTCATGTTCAATCAGCAGTTCACGCTCTACTGGATTCTCGGCTTGGTTCGTAAACGGGAGGACCGGTGTCCAGGGTTGGAAAAAAAAATTTTTTTTTAAACAAGTTTTTTTTTTAAAAAGTCTGAGATTCGGGGAAATTTTACCAAATTTGCCTAAAAAACGCGCAAAATCGCGAAAAAATGCAACTTTAATTGGCAAGTCACTTTTGTGACTTGGTTTGCATCACTTATCAAGGGTGTTTACGTCATTTCGGTGCGATCCAACAGTCTGTGCTTGATATGGACCGCTGATTGCTGCTCTGTGGTATCGGACACAACAGTTTGTGGCCGAATAAGCAAGATTCACTCATAAACCACACAGAATTGAGAATATAAGCTGCAGAAATACTTGTCGGGTAGCTGAATCAGTCGTATATGACCGACCTGATGGGGTATGACATCGAAGTACCATGTAGGCACATGCATACTGTGTCCCATGTATTACGGGAAGGTATAATAACATCATTTGGGGTATCTTAGGTACCAAATACATGCCCCAAAAGTGATTTTGTGAAGAAAATTTTTCGACCCTTGAGAAAAAATGACAAAAAATAACCCCCAAAAAGGCCATTTTTGGACGTTTTAGAACATTTTGTTCCCCCGAAAATTTTTAAAAAAAAAATTTTTTTTTTTAAAAAAAAAATTTTTTCAAAAACCTTTTTTTTTTAAAAAAAAAAAAAATTTTTTTAAAAAAAAAAAAAAAATTTTTTTTTTTGCCCAACCCTGCCGGTGTCCGGTCAGGGTCCATTCATATCTTGGTCTCATGACTTTCTTAATGAAAGCTGTTTCCTGAGCCATTCTGATGATAGAGTACCGCCTCCGACGAGCTCAAATGGTCCGAGAGCTGTCCGAGACCAGCTTTTACATTGATCTATAAATCTGAAGCATCGGTGTCGTCTATAGGCAAACTACGCCAACACGAGCCCGATTTCGAAGGTGATGTGCTTACAAAACGAAAAGAGAGAGAAGAAGATCCTCATGCGCAACGTTGTATTCTACAACGTGCAACACTTCCCAAATCAGCAGCCACGTGTGACTGTTCCACCACTATCTGCCACTTCCGAAATCGGGCTCGTGTTGGCGTAGTGTTACTATACGTTATCCCGATATGTATCCATCATGCAAAAGGTCAGGTGCGTGGCGCGTGTCATAAGATACACCACACCACCGATCGGAGCGGACGCCCACCCTCAAAGATTGATGCAACACAGACCCAAAATTGCATCCACAGATCAATCATTTGCTTACTGCCTAATTTCATCAACAATAATATTGCAGCCGAGCGACTCGCTTGAGATCAGCGTCTACATTCACAGTCACAAGATCGATCTTTTCTTCTTGTATCCGTCGCAACAGGGCTCCTGGGTCGGCGGCATGTACGTGCCGGAGAAGAAGAAACTCAGGTTGCTGCTTTGGTATTGGATATTGCTACATTATACCTAGTTCCGCCGATCTCTGCTTTATGCAGTGCTGGCGCACGCCAATATTAATAGTAGAGGCGTAGATATACACTTGGATGGGCCGCCCACGGACAGCAGAGCTCTACGTCATCATCCAAAACACACACGAAACTTCAACATTTTCTTCAGATGGACCTATCCTTCGTTGAACGAAACGTGCGTTGGTGAGCTGTACGGCCATCTGTTCAACGTACCCTGCGATGTCGAGGGGGTGCTCACTGCTGATTATGGACCCGAATGGTTAATGGGACGTGGCATCGGATTATAATTGGATTTACAGTACCGGGTGCAATTCTAGACTGAAAGTTGAAGTCATTCTTTTGTCTCGCGGTTGTCGAGCGAATTCTAATGGTGCACATACACTTATATGTATATTGGTCGCACAATGACTATATAAGAATTGGTCAATTTTTTTTCCTGAATCCTGAAGAGGGAAAGTGACGGGGCAATGACGTTGCGTTGCGTGATCGCACACAAAGTATGTAGTAAAGAGAATGTTTCAGACCTGCGGCAACGTGGTTGATCTGCTAGATTATTTTTAGCTGAAAATGTTTTGTCAAAAATACAAGTAGCTTAGTGGTTAAGGTTGAACCTGAAGATCAGGGTAGATGAATTCTGATTTAGTCATTGTGCGACCAATACCTACCCGTCTCAGGATCGGAGGGCTTGTTCCCCGGGTCTAAGATCTTGTTCGCTGACCGGGTGCTGTTGCACAGCTAAACAGCCCTGGCGGAGGCGCGCGCACAACTTTGACATATGTATTACAAAGTGGGACTGGGCGTTCAAATAAACATTTTCCCGAACTCAAAGGTCATTTTTGTTGTTTTCTTCAGATGCAATGTCTGTTTTTTCAGGTACGTGCATTTCCACGATAGCACATTCAAATGGTATTCATCGCATCACAATCTCGAAACCGGCGGCAAATGGACGCAACGCGAATGGCGTAAAGTTTATCGCACCAAGTTTGGCTGATGTTTCAATTAAAATTCGTCGCTCAAATCGACTCTGTGTTCGGCATTTGCTCAGCAGATTATCCCTTTTTATAGTGACCCTCCGTGTTTTTATAGTGGCCCGAGTTGGTTACCACCATGAATAGGGTAGAAGGTGTAGGTGGATGTTTCTGCTTGCCGCCTCCAAAATGGTTGTACCCATGTAAACGTCCGTTTCTGTGACGCTGTGAGATCACTGTGACAACGTCGCTTTTTGACATTTTGCTTTACTATTTTTATTTTCGTTGAATTATGACCATGAGCCGATAGTTTCATCGTTTTATAGATATCCGTAGCCTTTGTAAGTTTTTTCCATAGAAATATTCTTTAGTAATTTGTTACAGTCGGCGGCGGGTGATTGGGTTAAACTTTATATTTTTGTTTATGCATAATTTTTCGCTCCGAATCTACTTCCCTTTCTGCCGATTCCCAGCACAACTGATGCGAAACTCACATAAACAGTTTTCCAGAACGCATACCTGTACCTTTCATTGCAATTTTGTTATCGTTTTTGTACTCCATTTTTCAAAACGACAGTGCTTCTGAGCCTAAACTCATTCGGAAAGAGATTCTATATGCGGTATACTTAAAAAATCTTCCATAGTGCTTTTGTTCAGTGCTCATGCTTAATTTTTCTATGATAATGTACTATAATCAGTATTATTTTGTTGTTTACATGTTTTCTCGGCGCTTCAAACGCCGTCACTTCTTGGTGACGCACAATTTTTTATTATGATCTCATTTTATTTTACAGCGCGTTTATCGCCAGGGTATTGGTGTGCTTGCTTCGCATTTGATTCAAATTTGATATTACCTACATTTTTTCGTCATCTGTACAAAAACTGATTTAAATTCGGTGGGTGGAATCCAAAGTACCTATTCTTGTTGCCTGTTTTATGTGTGATTTGTTGATACTTTGTCATGTACTTCCTTTACTCTGTGAGATTCTATACCAGGTGAAGCACAGCATTTTTTTATTTTTGTGGTTGATTGTCTAAACTTGCCTGTGCACTCTGCAATCTGTTTTCTTGTCTCCAAATATCTACTTAATCATGCTAGTCTTTTTCAGGTCGCCTACCTATACATATTTGCACCCTGAATCACGGAAATGGGTATCCTGTTGTATTTTTCTCACGTTGAGCTACTATTAAGCGTGGTGACTCAGGCTGTGAGCAGATAAACGCGGAATGGCAGATTTCTGCATTCCGCATTCCTCGTTTATCTGCTCACCTTTGCGGAATTTTGAATTTCTGCAAGTAAATTTATGCTGTTGGTCAAACCTCTCAGTTGCTGTTTGCGTTAACACGCAACATTTTGAGGTCAGCACGCTGGAAGTTGTCATCGTCACTCAAGCACGCACCATTCCGCAAAGGTGAGCAGATAAACGCGGAATGCCGAATGCAGAAATCTGCCATTCCGCGTTTATCTGCTCACAGCCTAAGTTTGGTTGCACCTTATCTATCTATTTTCAAATTCAAACCTTTTCCTACAATTCACATGCTCGTAATATACCTAATGGTTATACTATCAATAATCCTCTCCTCGGTGTTTGTGTATTAATGAAGTCACTGTACTATACAACATTTCGGTGATTTATGAAAATATTGTTTAATGTTGCATATGTTCTGTGTGCAATACATACCGTATTTTGTAAAAAATTACGCAACTGTGGTTGATTATCTGTGCTATATGCACCATTGTTTTTGTGTTGATTGGATAATTTTTTGTGTTCTTCAATGTACACTACTTTAATCATTCATTAATTATTTTGTTCATTCGTTAATTAATCATAACTCATTCATTCGAAATATTCACGTGACCACACCAAAAATTATTTTATTATTTTTGAACACGTTTCTGCCCACTTTTGGCTATGAGTTGAACATTGGTGGTGATTAATTATTTCAGTCCATTTTTTGTGCATTTTACGTCCGCCGTTGGCAGTGTGATTGCAAGAAAATAAATCGGTCAACTTATATACTTGGAATGAAACAGCTTTAGTTGCCAGAGGAATACTAGAAGCGTGACATGAACAACAAGCTGCATACATTACCTTACCCAGAGAGCCTCTGCAAATCAACAAGAGTCCATTTATTGCACTGTTATCAGTTTTAGGTGTATTTTTTGCACAACGGGCACTTTTTGTGCAACCCAGGAGTCGAGGGCTATATTTATGAACTGAACAAACTCCTTATTATAATAAACAGTTGATAAAAAGCATTATAAAAAACCGTGCGCATCCTTCAGATAACCAGATTGTCCCCGTAAGTAAGATTGGAACGAAGAAAAATAGACGAAGCTACACCTTACAATAATAGATCTGGTGGTAAGCTGGTGTCAAGCTAGGGTAGGTGATCGGATCCCGTCCTGGTAGGAATTAGCGGCATCAGAGGTTCTCGAAATTCTGTGATATGGAAACGAGTCACCATGTGACCAAATCAAACCTGATCCAATCACCACAAGTTTGATATCGCCTCAGATTCAAAATATGACCAGCAGAATGTTACCGTACGTCGTTGGTCTAGCGTTGTTCACAAAAATCGCTTTCGCTTCGAACGCCAAAAACGAATATTTCGCGTACAAATGGGACGAGAAATGGTACAGCGGCATGCCCATTGATCACTTCTCATCGGTAGATAATCGCACTTTCAACGTTCGATATTTGATTAACACTGATTATTGGGATGCCGACAATTCGGGCCCGATATTCTTCTATGCCGGAAATGAACTGCGAATTGAGAGTTTTGCGAATAATTCGGTGGGTTCACCAATACTGATCTTTTTTGTTGATTGGTTGGCATTACTGTGGTTCCTTTGACGAAACAGGCACACTCTACTGTATTTATGGTGACATTAAGATGAAATTTTAGTTCAGAATCTCTATGGCGTTTTCTTGACCTTTGGCATTCTCCTTGATTCTGACGAATCTGTTTGGCATCAGTGGCGCAGGGGAGAAACCAATGACCACCAGTCACTCACTGAACCATGCAGCGAGGGTTCCCTGCAACAAGAATCATGCTCATTTCCTATGAGTACAAAGTTCAGATAACAAATCTTTATGTTGCCTTGAGCAGTCAGGCAAGTTCACCACAGATCACCTTGTTGATCCAGGGTTTCATGTGGGATCTGGCGCCCGAATTCAATGCAATGCTGATATTCATCGAGCATCGTTACTACGGCAAAACACGACCGTTCGGTGACGAATCGTTCAATAAGTTGTCGAACTTGGGATATTTGAGCGCCGACCAAGCAATGGGCGATTTCGCACAGGTTTGTTGATTAATTTGTGACATACGTAACTATATACCATGGGTGGGTGCCATGTGGGAAGATATGTCGTAAATATGTCATGTCAAACTTAACCTGCTTTGTCGATGAGTGATGATTTGCAGCGAATTCTACTGTCGTTGATTTTCGCCGTATCCTGCAACATGTGGCTTACTATACGTGCACAGTACGACGTCGACGGAATAGAAAAACATAGCAAGATCCTGATTAACCAAGGAGACTTTCAGATCCTGACGTGGCTGAAAGAGAGCACCCCGGGTGCAGCGAAAAGTCCGGTGATCGCGTTCGGTGGCAGCTACGGCGCAATGTTGGCTGCGTGGATGCGCATCAAATATCCGCATGTCGTCACAGGGTTGGTGCTGTGCTGTTTTTCTGGCTGAATTTTAGTCACCACAGAAGTTTGAGAGATCTGACGTTATTCAGCGGACACATACATAATCTATACTACTAAAACAGGAAGGCGTATGTATGTACGTCTGTATGTGTGTCTGTGGCCCCCTCCCTCGGAAGGGCGGACGGGTCAATTTTCACGGGTAGCTTTGGGTATGCTAACGGGTCTTCGGGGGGGGGGGGGCACGGTACGGGCGCGGCGCTGTAGCCGGGCCGTAGGCACTTGTCCCGTCTAGTTTGTTAAAAAATTGATAAAAAAAATTACAACTGCGTGTGTGGTTTATCCGACGGTCGCCATCAACCTTGTGATCTGATGGACGCTTTGATTATGTATTTTTGAAAATGTGCGCATTGCGTGGCACTAACTTGGTCTTTTTATTGTGACAAACGCAAAAGCTGTTTCTTTCGCCAGTCGACTCCGGTAACAGGTCCACAGTGTTCGACTCAAACGGTATCTGTTTATTAATTTGGATATATCCTAGTTCGCGGAAGGGGAATCCAGTCTAATACCGTCAAGATTTAAATTATTGTCAACGATGTAGGGTCACCCAATCACTATCAATGCCCCATTACCTTTCAGGCCTATTCATGGGTGTCACATTTGGCTGTTCACCTGGTTTGGCCCCGTGTTCCACCCATGCACGGTTCGCCAGCCGTTCCCCTCCTCGCCGGCGACGAAGCTGACGGACTTGACAATACTCATGGGCTGCGCTCAGACGATTGGCCAAAACTGGTGGGTTTGGCGTTGTTTCCCGGATGTCGTTGGTTCAGTTTTCGCCGATCTCGAGGCGTCTGCCGTTTCGTCTATCCGTCCACTAATAATGGTGCAGGCGTCAGGGCTAACGGGTTAGCGCTTCGTCATTTCGTTCAGGCTCAGGTCGGATTGACCAAAAGGTTGTAATTGTGATCTGTGATTTACAACTGAAAGTTTAGATTCATTCTCATAACTTTAATCAGATCCGTTAAAAAAAGCATTCGTCGATGGCTTGATTTTCTTAATGAAAAATTTTTCTGTCGGGATTCAAAGCTGTTCGGGTTTGCGATTTGAACCCTCTGAATCTCTGCATAATGCGCGTGTGTCCTATACACTATCTGTGCACAAATGCTGCTTGACAGTGGTGTGTAACGCATGTTGAAACGAAATGTGAGTTTGCCGCTTTTTGCCAGCAGGCGATCAGGGCTATGTATACCTACATTCCAGACTCCTTTGCGAACAAAAAGTTGTTTTCTTTGACTGTGACTCAAACTCGGGTTCTGGACTTGGGTCTGAGCCCCAGTCAAAGAAAACAATACAACTTTTTGTTCGCAAAGGATTTTTGATGTCCCCCGCACATTTTGATGACAACCCGATCTGTACTATGTCTTCCTATCATCGTTATTGTTCCCACAAAAGTTTTTTGGTACGGCAGCACTGCGACCCTGATGATTATCAAGTTCAAGCACTCCAACCTTGACCGGATACGTGGGCAGTGGTTTGACGAAGAACGTCGATAGGGTAGTCGAGCATGGCCATGTTGCCGTATGCACCACTGACGAGTTCGATCAGTTTGTCCCACATCCGATTCGCTCTTCAGTTTGTCGGCGTCACAAAGACGATATTGGGCGTTGAGAAAGGAACGACCGTCGGCTGGAACTCGCAGTAGTAGTAGTACTTTATTTCGTTTCAGACACGAAAAAGGTAAACATCAACAACCGCTCGAGGCGTGACAGTAACGACGAATACCTAGGTTTTTAAATTTAGCCGGCACCAATTACATAAAGAGTTGGAGTACATTTGCATGAACATAATAATTCAATACTATAATGACAATATTACACAACTGACACACACAATAGTATTTACGCGCCACACCACAACACGATCTGAACATTATGCAGAGATTCAGAGGGTTCAAATCGCAAACCCGAACAGCTTTTGAATCCCGACAGAAAAATTTTTCATTTGAAATCATTCCATCAAGCTCATCGACGAATGCTTTTTTTAACGGATCTTGGATTAAAGTTATGAGAATGAATCTAAACTTTCAGTTGTAAATCACAGATCACAATTACAACCTTTTGGTCAATTCCGATCCCGTTTAGCCTTGAACTGTATAATTTTGATCTGAAGCTGCTGACCCGTTTTAGCCCTGACGTCCTGTTCACCATTATTTAGTGTGACTGGATAGACGAAACGGTCAGACGCCTTCGTAGATTCGGTTCGAAAACTTGAACTCTAACTGACATTCTCGTGTGAAACATTACGCCAAACCCACCAGTTTTGGCCAATCGTCTGAGCGCAGCCCATGAGTTTCGAATGTTTTTGTCACAGTTCGGTCCTGATTTGGCGAATGTGCGACTGGTGACCCGTGCATGGGTGGAACACGGGGCCAAACCAGTGAACAGCCAAACTGGACCACCCGATGAATAGGCCCTGAATTATGTAATGGGGCATTTATAGTGTAATTGGGTGACCCACATCGTTGACATAATTTTAAACTTGACTGGTATTGACTGGATTCCCCTTTCTGAATCTAGGATATATCCAAATTAATAAACAGCACCGTTTTAGTCGAACACTGTGGACCTGTTACCCGACTGCGACTGCCGTAAGAAACAGCTTTTGCGTTTGTCACAATAAAAAGACCAAGTTAGTGCCACGCAATGCGCACATTTTCAAAAATACATAATCAAAGCGTCCATCAGATCACAAGGTTGATGGCGACCGTCGGATAAACCACACACGCAGTTGTAATTTTTTTTATCAATTTTTTAACAAACTAGACGGGACAAGTGCCTACGGCCCGGCTACAGCGCCGCGCCCGCCCCGCCCCCCCCCCCCACCCCCCGCCCCTTTGCACACCCCAAAGCTACCCGTGAAAATTGACCCGTCCGCCCTTCCGAGGGAGGGGGCCACAGACACACATACAGACGTACATACATACGCCTTCCTGTTTTAGTAGTATAGATTATGTATGTGTCCGCTGAATAACGTCAGATCTCTCAAACTTCTGTGGTGACTAAAATTCAGCCAGAAAAACAGCACAGCACCAACCCTGTGACGACATGCGGATATTTGATGCGCATCCACGCAGCCAACATTGCGCCGTAGCTGCCACCGAACGCGATCACCGGACTTTTCGCTGCACCCGGGGTGCTCTCTTTCAGCCACGTCAGGATCTGAAAGTCTCCTTGGTTAATCAGGATCTTGCTATGTTTTTCTATTCCGTCGACGTCGTACTGTGCACGTATAGTAAGCCACATGTTGCAGGATACGGCGAAAATCAACGACAGTAGAATTCGCTGCAAATCATCACTCATCGACAAAGCAGGTTAAGTTTGACATGACATATTTACGACATATCTTCCCACATGGACCACCCATGGTATATAGTTAGTATGTCAAATTAATCAACAAACCTGTGCGAATCGCCCATTGCTTGGTCGGCGCTCAAATATCCAGTTCGACAACTTATTGAACGATTCGTCACCGAACGGTCGTGTTTTGCCGTAGTAACGATGCTCGATGAATATCAGCATTGCATTGAATTCGGGCGCCAGATCCCACATGAAACCCTGGATCAACAAGGTGATCTGTGGTGAACTTGCCTGACTGCTCAAGGCAACATAAAGATTTGTTATCTGAACTTTGTACTCATAGGAAATGAGCATGATTCTTGTTGCAGGGAACCCTCGCTGCATGGTTCAGTGAGTGACTGGTGGTTTGGTTCTCCCCTCCCACTGATCCAAACAGATTCGTCAGAATCAAGGAAAATGCCAAGTCAAGAAAACGCCATAGAGATTCTGAACTAAAATTTCATCTTAATGTCACCATAAATACAGTAGAGTGTGCCTGTTTCGTCAAGGAACCACAGTAATGCCAACCAATCAACAAAAAAGATAGTATTGGTAACCCACCGAATTTTCGCAAACTCTCAATTCGCAGTTCATTTCCGGCATAGAAGAATATCGGGCCCGAATTGTCGGCATCCCAATAATCAGTGTTAATCAAATATCGAACGTTGAAAGTGCGATTATCTACCGATGAGAAGTGATCAATGGGCATGCCGCTGTCCATTTCTCGTCCCATTTATACGCGAAATATTCGTTTTTGGCGTTCGAAGCGAAAGCGATTTTTGTGAACAACGCTAGACCAACGACGTACGGTAACATTCTGCTGGTCATATTTTGAATCTGAGGCGATATCAAACTTGTGGTGATTGGATCAGGTTTGATTTGGTCACATGGTGACTCGTTTCCATATCACAGAATTTCGAGAACCTCTGATGCCGCTAATTCCTACCAGGACGGGATCCGATCACCTACCCTACTTGACACCAGCTTACCACCAGATCTATTATTGTAAGGTGTAGCTTCGTCTATTTTTCTTCGTTCCAATCTTACTTACGGGGACAATCTGGTTATCTGAAGGATGCGCACGGTTTTTTATAATGCTTTTTATCAACTGTTTATTATAATAAGGAGTTTGTTCAGTTCATAAATATAGCCCTCACTCCTGGGTTGCACAAAAAGTGCCCGTTGTCAAAAAATACACCTAAAACTGATAACAGTGCAATAAATGGACTCTTGTTGATTTGCAGAGGCTCTCTGGGTAAGGTAATGTATCAGCTTGTTGTTCATGTCACGCTTCTAGTATTCCTCTGCAACTAAAGCTGTTTCATTCCAAGTATATAAGTTGACGATTTATTTTCTTCAATCCACTCCAACGGCGGACGTAAAATGCACAAAAAATGGACTGAAATAATTAATCACCACCAATGTTCAACTCATAGCCAAAAGTGGGCAGAAACGTGTTCAAAAATAATAAAATAATTTTTGGTGTGGTTACGTGAATATTTCGAATGAATGAGTTATGATTAATTAACGAATGAACAAAATAATTAATGAATGATTAAAGTAGTGTACATTGAAGAACACAAAAAATTATCCAATCAACACAAAAACAATGGTGCATATAGCACAGATAATCAACCACAGTTGCGCAATTTTTTACAAAATATGTATTGCACACAGAACATATGCAACATTAAACAATATTTTCATAAATCACCGAAATGTTGTATGGTATGGTACAGTGACTTCATTAATACACAAACACCGAGGAGAGGATTATTGATAGTATAACCATTAGGTATATTACGAGCATGTGAATTGTAGGAAAAGATTTGAATTTGAAAATAGATAGATAAGGTGCAACCAAACTTAGGCTGTGAGCAGATAAACCGGAATGGCAGATTTCTTCATTCGGCATTCCGCGTTTATGTGCTCACCTTTGCGGAATGGTGCGTGCTTGAGTGACGATGACAACTTCCAGCGTGCTGACCTCAAAATGTTGCGTGTTAACGCAAACAGCAACTGAGAGGTTTGACCAACAGCATAAATTTACTTGCAGAAATTCAAAATTCCGCAAGGTGAGCAGATAAACGAGGAATGCGGATTGCAGAAAACTGCCATTCCGCGTTTATCTGCTCACAGCCTGAGTCACCACGCTTAATAGTAGCTACAACGTGAGAAAAATACAACAGGATACCCATTTCCGTGATTCAGGGTGCAACATTTTTTTCTCCTTTAAAATCAAAATATATTTATAGGTAGGCGACCTGAAAAAGACTAGCATGATTAAGTCGATATTTGGAGACAGAGAAAAAGATTGAGAGTGACAGGCAGTTTAGACATCAACCACAATAAGCTGTCTTCACCTTAGTTTTTTTGTGTGTTTTTTATTTTGGTTTACCTCACAGGTAAGGAGCTTTTGAGAGTTCGTAGTTTGGGGTCAAGAGGAGAAAAAAGGAAAATTAGTTTTTTTTTTTTAGATGTGTTTTTTGTATTTTTAGTACATGTCAAAGTATTCAACAATCACAATAAAACAGGCAAGGCGAATGGGCTTTTTCCGATTGCTTTCCGATCCTTTTAGCCCCGTTTTAGGGCCCGGGACACCAAAAGAGAAGAGGACCCCCCAGACCCAACCTACCGAGCAAAGCGCGAGACGCCGAGCGAGCAGCCGGAAGGGCGGCCCCCCCCGCCCAGCAACACCGCGACCCCCCCGCCGGCCGCGCCCGGGCGCCCCCAACCCCCCGCCCGCCCCCGCCCCAACAAAATACCACATTCCACTACAAAACAAACAACCAAACCCTTTTACTTTGTTCATGTACTTCTTTACTCTGTGAGATTTATACAGGTGAAGCACAGCATTTTTTTATTTTTGTGGTTGATTGTCTAAACTTGCCTGTGCACTCTGCAATCTGTTTTCTTGTCTCAAATATCTACTTATATGTGTCTTTTTAGGTCGCTACTATAAATATTTGATGATCCGGAAATGGGTTCTGTTGTATTTTTCTAGTTGGTATATTAAGCGTGGTGACTCAGGCTGTGAGCAGATAAAGCGGATGGCGATTTTGCATTCCGCATTCCTGTTTATCTGCTCACCTTTGCGGATTTTGATTTCTGCAAGTAATTTATGTGTTGGTCAAACTCTCAGTTGCTTTTGCGTTAACACGCAACATTTTGAGGTCAGCACGCTGGAAGTTGTCATCTCACCAAGCACCACATTCGCAAAGGTGAGCAGATAAGATGGATGCAGAATCTGCCATTCCGTTTATCTGTTCAGCTAAGTTTGTTGCACTTATCTATCTATTTTCAAATTTAACTTTTCTACAATTCACATGTCGTAATATACCTAATGGTTATACTATCATAATCCTCTCCTCGGTGTTTGTGTATTAATGAAGTCACTGTACTATACAACATTTCGGTGATTTATGAAAATATTGTTTAATGTTGCATATGTTCTGTGTGCAATACATACCGTATTTTGTAAAAAATTACCAACTGTGGTTGATTATCTGTGCTATATGCACCATTGTTTTTGTGTTGATTGGATAATTTTTTGTGTTCTTCAATGACACTACTTTAATCATTCATTAATTATTTTGTTCATTCGTTAATTAATCATAACTCATTCATTCGAAATATTCACGTGACCACACCAAAAATTATTTTATTATTTTTGAACACGTTTCTGCCCACTTTTGGCTATGAGTTGAACATTGGTGGTGATTAATTATTTCAGTCCATTTTTTTGTGCATTTTACGTCCGCCGTTGGCAGTGTGATTGCAAGAAAATAAATCGGTCAACTTATATACTTGGAATGAAACAGCTTTAGTTGCCAGAGGAATACTAGAAGCGTGACATGAACAACAAGCTGCATACATTACCTTACCCAGAGAGCCTCTGCAAATCAACAAGAGTCCATTTATTGCACTGTTATCAGTTTTAGGTGTATTTTTTGCACAACGGGCACTTTTTGTGCAACCCAGGAGCCGAGGGCTATATTTATGAACTGAACAAACTCCTTATTATAATAAACAGTTGATAAAAAGCATTATAAAAAACCGTGCGCATCCTTCAGATAACCAGATTGTCCCCGTAAGTAAGATTGGAACGAAGAAAAATAGACGAAGCTACACCTTACAATAATAGATCTGGTGGTAAGCTGGTGTCAAGCTAGGGTAGGTGATCGGATCCCGTCCTGGTAGGAATTAGCGGCATCAGAGGTTCTCGAAATTCTGTGATATGGAAACGAGTCACCATGTGACCAAATCAAACCTGATCCAATCACCACAAGTTTGATATCGCCTCAGATTCAAAATATGACCAGCAGAATGTTACCGTACGTCGTTGGTCTAGCGTTGTTCACAAAAATCGCTTTCGCTTCGAACGCCAAAAACGAATATTTCGCGTACAAATGGGACGAGAAATGGTACAGCGGCATGCCCATTGATCACTTCTCATCGGTAGATAATCGCACTTTCAACGTTGATATTTGATTAACACTGATTATTGGGATGCCGACAATTGGGGCCCGATATTCTTCTATGCCGGAAATGAACTGCGAATTGAGAGTTTTGCGAATAATTCGGTGGGTTCACCAATACTGATCTTTTTTGTTGATTGGTTGCATTACTGTGGTTCCTTTGACGAAACAGGCACACTCTACTGTATTTATGGTGACATTAAGATGAAATTTTAGTTCAGAATCTCTATGGCGTTTTCTTGACCTTTGGCATTCTCCTTGATTCTGACGAATCTGTTTGGCATCAGTGGCGCAGGGGAGAAACCAATGACCACCAGTCACTCACTGAACCATGCAGCGAGGGTTCCCTGCAACAAGAATCATGCTCATTTCCTATGAGTACAAAGTTCAGATAACAAATCTTTATGTTGCCTTGAGCAGTCAGGCAAGTTCACCACAGATCACCTTGTTGATCCAGGGTTTCATGTGGGATCTGGCGCCCGAATTCAATGCAATGCTGATATTCATCGAGCATCGTTACTACGGCAAAACACGACCGTTCGGTGACGAATCGTTCAATAAGTTGTCGAACTTGGGATATTTGAGCGCCGACCAAGCAATGGGCGATTTCGCACAGGTTTGTTGATTAATTTGTGACATACGTAACTATATACCATGGGTGGGTGCCATGTGGGAAGATATGTCGTAAATATGTCATGTCAAACTTAACCTGCTTTGTCGATGAGTGATGATTTGCAGCGAATTCTACTGTCGTTGATTTTCGCCGTATCCTGCAACATGTGGCTTACTATACGTGCACAGTACGACGTCGACGGAATAGAAAAACATAGCAAGATCCTGATTAACCAAGGAGACTTTCAGATCCTGACGTGGCTGAAAGAGAGCACCCCGGGTGCAGCGAAAAGTCCGGTGATCGCGTTCGGTGGCAGCTACGGCGCAATGTTGGCTGCGTGGATGCGCATCAAATATCCGCATGTCGTCACAGGGTTGGTGCTGTGCTGTTTTTCTGGCTGAATTTTAGTCACCACAGAAGTTTGAGAGATCTGACGTTATTCAGCGGACACATACATAATCTATACTACTAAAACAGGAAGGCGTATGTATGTACGTCTGTATGTGTGTCTGTGGCCCCCTCCCTCGGAAGGGCGGACGGGTCAATTTTCACGGGTAGCTTTGGGTATGCTAACGGGTCTTCGGGGGGGGGGGGGCCCGGTACGGGCGCGGCGCGGTAGCCGGGCCGTAGGCCCTTGGCCCGGCTAGTTTTTTAAAAAATTGATAAAAAAAAATTACAACTGCGTGTGTGTTTATCCGACGGTAGCCATCAACCTTGTGATCTGATGGACGCTTTGATTATGTATTTTTGAAAATGTGCGCATTGCGTGGCACTAACTTGGTCTTTTTATTGTGACAAACGCAAAAGCTGTTTCTTACGGCAGTCGCAGTCGGGTAACAGGTCCACAGTGTTCGACTAAAACGGTGCTGTTTATTAATTTGGATATATCCTAGATTCAGAAAGGGGAATCCAGTCAATACCAGTCAAGTTTAAAATTATGTCAACGATGTGGGTCACCCAATTACACTATAAATGCCCCATTACATAATTCAGGGCCTATTCATAGGTCGTCCAGTTTGGCTGTTCACTGGTTTGGCCCCGTGTTCCACCCCATGCGCGGTAGCCAGTCGCACATTCGCCAAGTCAGGACAAGAATTGTGACGAAAAACATTCGAAACTCATGGGCTGCGCTCAGACGATTGGCCAAAACTGGTGGGTTTGGGGGTGATGTTTCACACGAGAATGTGAGCTAAAGTTCAAGTTTTCGAACCGAATCTACGAAGGCGTCTGACCGTTTCGTCTATCCAGTCGCACTAGATAATAGTGAAACAGGACGTCAGGGCTAAAACGGGACAGCGACTTCAGATCAAAATTATACAGTTCAAGGCTAAACGGGATCGGAATTGACCAAAAGGTTGTAATTGTGATCTGTGAGATGCGACTGAAAGTTTAGATTGGTACTCATAACTTTAATCCAAGATCCGTTAAAAAAAGCATTCTTAGAATGAGCTTGATGGAATGATTTCAAATGAAAAATTTTTCTGTCGGGATTCAAAAGCTGTTCGGGTTTGCGATTTGAACCCTCTGAATCTCTGCATAA
>JASAMV010000041.1:0-16554 GCA_030248065.1 Rhynchonema sp. JSB1_4
CGCGCGAATAACGAGCAGCTGCTTGGCTTGTTGTGTTTTGTGAAGTTTTCATCTCATTTAAAACTGCCTGAAGAATAATTTAGCAACTTTTCAGTTTTTAGTAACAGACCGATTAATAATGGTAGGCACGAAAAGACAAAAAAACGCGAAAAAACGGCATTTTTTGACAAAATTTTTCATAAATTGGATCATAGAAAAAAATTTTTCGGATTTACAAGGTATCCCATCTGTCGGCCTGGATAGCCCGAAAAGTGGTGCAAATGGCTGCATAAGCCGTTTGGTCAGGCTACGTTGATACTTTTTGCTGAGTCACGAAACTGTTGAAAAGTAGACCCAGTCTGGTGACCTGAAAAATAAGTGCATAATTATAGCTAGTAAAAGTACTTGACAGTTTAATTTTTATTGCTACTCAAACTGTACGGTCCTTGAAACAACGTATGCACTAGTTCAGCACAGCGGCACATGACAATACACGCGTCAGATAACATGCACCATGTTCACCAGTGCGTAATCAACGAGCACTGTCAAACCGGAGTTATTGTTTTGCTCCGCGTTTTCGCAAGTGTGCGTATTTAGTCTTTTTTCACCTGCAGATATTTTAATAATGATCTAAAATGTTACTGTGCAAAGCGTCACTGGTAACAGGCACGCAACTTTTATTTTACACTCTTTTCATTTTGGGCTTGGGGTATTGGCGCGTTAAAAAGTAGCAAAATGGGAGTGTTGCGCGCGCGCGAATAACGCGCAGCTGCTTGGCTTGTTGTGTTTTGTGAAGTTTCCATCTCATTTAAAACTGCCTGAAGAATAATTTAGCAACTTTTCAGTTTTTAGTAACAGACCGATTAATAATGGTAGGCACGAAAAGACAAAAAAAACGCGAAAAAACGGCAAAAGGTGGTGCAAATGGCTGCATAAGCCGTTTGGTCAGGCTACGTTGATACTTTTTTCATTTGGCACTTCTTTAGTGACAGTTTGGACACAAGGTTGAGAGCAATAAATTACGAATTTATCAAAAACAAAAACCAGTCAACCAAAGTGGCAACCTGATTCGAGAGGCCTCATACTTGCTTATTTTGCACGGCAACTACCAATAAACTGTCTTGAAACATGCGCATGTAATATGGGCAAATGTAAAAAGTTGGTCAAATGCCAAAAAGTGCGACCAGTGCACCTTTTTTGAGCCATATCAATTTAACGGTTGCTCAAGTGCAACTCAAATTTGGGATTTGGGAGGTTCAACGTATGCCTAATCTAATGAGCAAATAAAATTGGGGGGGTCAAAATTTTTTTCCGGAACACTTCGGGTGAAAATTACCTGCCCACGCTCTTAAAAAAAACGTTTTTTTTTAAAAAAACGATTTTTAAAAAAAAAACGTTTTTTGCCCAACCCTGCTCGTGGCAGTGCAACAGTTTTGTTTTCACTACGGTGTATAGGCAAACTAAACGAACATGAGCTCGATTTTGCAGCTGGCAGAACAGTGAAACATTCTGACGTGGCTGCTGATTTGGGAAATGTTACACGTTGAAGAATACAAAACGGAGCATGGTGATTTTCTCTTTCTTTTCGTTATGAATACACGCCACCCATTTTCGAAATCTGGCTCGTGTTGATGCAGTTTGCCCTTATTTTCTGGTGTTGTGGTGTTCAGCGCTTTGTTGGTAAAAGTTAAATTATACTCTTGTCCATTTTGGGCTTGTTGATAGTGAGGACAAAATTTTGCTATAATTATATTTAGTGATGAAGTTGGAGCACTAATTGCGACCAGCGTAAAAGTTGTTCGTTTGGTGCTGGGGAAAGAGGGTTGGAAAAAATTTTTTAAACAAGTTTTTTTAACAGTCTCAGATTCGGCGAAATTTTACCAAATTTGCCTAAAAACGCGCAAAAACGCGAAAAATGCAACTTTAATTGACAAGTCACTTTTGTGACTTGGTTTGCATCACTTATGAAGGGTGTTTACGTCATTTCGATGCGATCCAACAGTTGTTCTTGATATAGCCGTATGATTGCTGCTCTTAGACACAACAGTTTGTGGTCGAATAAGCAAGATTCACTCATAAATCACACAGAATTGAGAATATAAGCTGCAGAAATACTTGTTGGGTAGTTGAAGCAGTCGTATATGACCGACCTGATGGGGTATGACATCGAAGTGCCATTAGGTGTAGGTACATGCATAATGTGTCCCATGTATCACGGGAAGGTATAATAACATCATTTGGGGCATCTTACGTACGAAATACATGCCGCAAAGGTGATTTCGTGAAGAAAATTTTTCGACCCTTGAGAAAAAATGACAAAATATATCACCCAAAATGCCATTTTTGAAGTTTTAGAACATTTTGTTCCCCCGAAAAAATTTTAAAAAACATTGAAATTTTTTTTTTAAATTTTTTTTGCCCAACCCTGAGGGGAACATTTTTTACGCTGGTCGAAATTAGTGCCTGAACTCTCTCACAAAATATGAATCAAACAGAAGTTTGTCCTCATTGTCTACAGACCCAAAATGGATAAAGTATAACTCAGCTTAACAGGCAAAATGATCATCAGAATACGCCCCCACATAAATGTCAAAGTAGGCGAAGGTCATTCGAGCAACTAAACTTCGTCTCAGCTTTGTGCACACTTGTTCAATTTTATAATGTTTTGGGGACTACGCCAATAATAGTCCCCGGGGACTATACTGTAAGTGCATAGAAGCCACCAAACTGTTGGTCAGCGCTCTCAAACAGCCCTGCATTGCAGCTTGCTGGCACGCTTCATCTTCGCGAGACGGAATCTCATAGTCGTTCATCAGCGCTTCAAGTGTACCGAAGCTGTCTTCTCGGCTTCTTGAATTGCTGAACGCGGATGACACGTAGTAGAAAACTGTAGAGAATGAAATAGTTTTTGATTGGCTCTCCTAGTGCAGGAGCCTTTGATTACAACGGTAAATCAATGTACTATTGCAGATTTATTGCATTATATACGTATTTGACAATACGTAATGACTAATGAGTAATACCGTAAAAACCTAAATAGAAGGGGGGCTCTATTAACTCACTGACCCCATTTTGGGGGCTCTATTACGGGGGGGCTCTATTCCGGGGGGGCTCTATTAATTCACTGACCCGAACCTGAAAAAATTGTTCCCAGAAATGCCCCCAAAACCCCTCAAAAGGGGCTTTAATGGATGTTTTTTCACTTGTAATCGCATTTATTCGTGTCTATTCGTTAATAAGAGGCGTATTATGTGCTCTGAACGAACAACAAACGTGCATAAATGTACCTGTGCACCACTATCAAGCGTTAACACACTACTGTATAGGGGATGCTACTTAGGGGGGGGCTCTATTCCGGGGGGCTCTATTAATTCACTGACCCCTTTTTGGGGGTGGCTGTATTTTTACGGTATACAGAATAGTGTTCAATTTAACGGACGGTGGCAAAACGGGGTGCTGACGATGCTGCGTGATATGGCTTTGCGTATACAATGGATACGGATTGGAAGCTTTGAGATCGGGATGAGATCCTTTTATAGGGAACCTGTCAGTGACGGTTAGGCCGCTGTCTGGTTTCCGGATTTGGCTTCATGTCCGACTTTCCTAAATGCTTTTTTCCGGTTTTCGGGAAGTTGCTTTCACAATCACCCGGTTTCCGGTTTTCGCTCTAATTCAAATCCGTTTTCCGGCGACCGGAAACTGGAAAAAGCCATTTAGTGCCGGTTCTGATTTTCATCCGGTTTCGGGTGCATGATGCGTACCGAGCGTCATGGGATGGGACAAGTTTACTTACTGGAGCTTTCTTCTTAAATATTAATGAATGTCACTGGTGTACAGATGCATTTTAACGGTATTTTCCGAAAGTTCACAATGTGGCTTAAATGTATTCAATAAAAAGAGCTGAGAAAAGCCAGCAGTTCACAATTTTTTGTAGCTGGATACAATAGCGCTGAAAATGTTTCGATGGCACAATTTTCTTTCGCTTAGGCAAGCATGAAAACGTACTTGTATGCTTGATAAAATTAGTTACCGATAAATTGCTTCTGGAGATCATAAACATTATTTAAAAAATCGGGCCCGGTTCAAATAGTGGATAAACAATCAAACTGTGTCGAGTTAGGACGGTCCTACCGGTGTGCATCCAGCTACAATTTTTCCCTTTCTTACAATGCGAGTTACAAAATTTTCTTTTGCAGCTAGATACAATTGTACCCAGTTACAGTTGTAACTTCTTACAATTGTATGACTCACAATTGTAACTGCGTGAAGTGACTTTTGTACCTGGGTACAAATTGTAGCGTGTTTTTGTAAGAACTTTTTGTAAGAAAGTGCTCCCAGTTGTGTTCACAAACGGACAGTAGCGAGGTGACATTTTTTACGATGAGCCAGATAACGTGACAGTTCGTGTTGGGGATAGTCTGTAAACCATATGCAGGGTTGGGCAAAAAACGTTTTTTTCTCAAAAATCGTTTTTTTTTAAAAAAACGTTTTTTTTAAAACGCCCAGATGACCAAAATATGCCCTGAAAAAAATTGGAAAACGCTCATGTTTTGAAGAAAACGTGGTTAAGTGAAGTAATTCTATGTGTTCTGAGGCAAAATAAACGGGTTTCAACCCTTTTCTAGCGACTTGTTAAGGTCCCATATCAGACCCGCATCATGGGACCAACTTTGGCCGGGGTCATCACTGAAAGTCAAACTCCGTATATCGACGTATCTCGGCAAAGTAAAAATTGGTCGAAAATTTTTTGAAAAAAATGGGACAAAAAATTGATTTTCCTTGATAATCAGGGTACTTTCCCTGAAAAATCAGGGAAAATCAAGGAAATTCAGGGTTTAAAAAAAACGAAAAACGACCCAGGCGTTTTTTTTAAAAAAAAACGTCGTTTTTTTTAAGAAAAAACGCCGTCGTTTTTTTTCCCAACCCTGACCATACTGTATGTGCCTACATATGTAGATTGTAGTATGAAAAGTGAAGGCGTGTCACGGGAAAGGTAAATAATTGGTGCATTTTTTTAGCAAAGTTACATGAAAACAGCTGCATAACCCGCGGTTTGGAACGATAATTTTAGCTTTCAAGCAGATTTGACTTTGTGGAAGAACTGAATGCGCACATAATGACGGCTGCTCAGGTACTTTTTGTAAGGTTACGGACTGTCTAACGTGGTAATGATGTTGTACCGTTGCGAAATATAAGCGCCGCAGGCGATTTTTTGAGAAAAAAAAACAAACAGAAACATGCATAATAACCTGCGTTTGACAACAAAAAAGGGGGAAAATAATAAAAAAAAGTTTTGAAATAATAAAAAAAGTGAACTTACTTTTTTAATTTTTAAAAACCGAAAAAGTGGCGAACTTTTAAAAAAAATTATAAAAAATGTATACTTTTTTTAACCCAACCCTCAATACCACACCTTCTCATGAAGACAACTTCAGCATAATGTTGTCACGCTCAACAGCTCTGACCACACAATATGAACGCTCCACAAAGCACATAACGTCAAACACAGATAAAAAAATTTGTATGTTCAAAATACATATGTAGATGCAGGTACTGCATAGATAAGGTGTTGGCCGCATCGATATCTGAGCCTTGCCGAGCAATTTTTTGCCCTAAATTGGGCTTGCAGTCAAAATGCAGAGGTCCAAAAAACAGTAAAGTCTTCTTTTGTAACATGCACAGAGTGCGTTATGTCTGGCCACCAGATGGACAATGAATCAGTTGATTTGGGTAAAATATAACTGAAACCGGAAGATTGTGGAAGCACTTTCCGGCAGCCGGAAACCGGAAACCCGAAAACAAAGACCGGATTCCGGAAACCGGATTTCCTTTTCTTGAGATTTGAAATCCGAAAACCGGGAACCTGATGGTTGTGAAAGCGGCCTTTCTCATCGGCTGTCTGGGATAACCACCTTGGTGCTTGGGTTGCCTCTTCTCCCACGCTAGAATAATTCCATGGCAACCTGATCCACGCCACGAACCACGCCATCGATGAGTCACTATGACATCATTGTGTGAGTGGCCACGTGACTACTACGTCATTGATGACTAAGCAAATCTGTCTGGAACAGATTCACATCAGATGACATCAGTCGTGGGCGTGTCACCCACGCTATGTACATCTTCACAGAACAAATCGGTTCGAACTCCAGATACACAGGTATGTTTAATGTGCTATAAACGGCAAATTTACCATACATATCGACTATGGAGAAGCATGAGCGCGGAGGAAATTCAACCATTTCCGGTATTGGTTTTTGGTCAACCATTTGTCCAATGAAGCTTCCGAGCTGAAACAAAAAAGCATAAAGCATTGAACTTCCTCCATTGAGATGGGGATGCAGTGCGTGAATTTAAAGGTGGTGTACGGGGAATTTCAAAAGCGTTAGCCGGAATCAAGGTTTTTCACGGGTTTTGGGCCCATTCAACTTCGCTATTCCTCCCCACAATCGAAAACATGATTTTCCCAAGTTGATTTTCTTGAACTTTTGTTTAAATCGATCTGTCAGATAGAAACAGGATATTCATTTCCATTGCCTATTCACATATATTGCGCTGGATTTCTGCTTTAAATTGGTACCAAATTTAACTTTTTGGAATCGCCCAGGCACATCTCACGGGCAAAAATGTACCAAAAAAACCTAATGATTGGCTTCAGTTGACACCGTGTTGAGTCCGTGCTTTCAAACTAAATTTTTAAGCTATTATTAAAAATGGCTAGCAAAATTAGTTAGCCCATGCGATTTCCTTCTCAAAGATATTTTACATGTTCATGTGACATTTATCCGCAATAGAGGTTTTATCCAAACTGCAACATCCCTTCATTCCTCCACAGCAGCTGAAATCTGACCATTTGACAGTTATTAGAGTTTTGCCGTTGTTGTAGAAATGCAATGGAACTCATGGAAACCAGGGATGGGAAAAAATTTGTAAACAAGTTTTTTTAAAAAGTCTGAGATTCGGGGAAATTTTACCAAATCTGCCTAAAAACGCGCAAAAACGCAAAAAATGCAACTCTAATTGACAAGTCACTTTTGTGACCTTGGTTTGCATCACTTATGATGGGTGTTTACGTAATTTCGGTGCGATCCAACAGTCTGTATGATTGCTGCTCTGTGGTATAGACACAACAGTTTGTGGTCGAATAAGCACGATTCACTCATAAACCACACAGAATTGAGAACATAAGCTGTTACAAATACTTGTCGGGTAGCTGAATCAGTCGTATACGTATGACCGACCTGATGGGGTATGACATCGAAGTATTACCATGTAGGTACATGCATACTGTGTCCCAGCCCCAGGTATAGTCTTTCCGTTTTATAACAGTCCAGAGGCGGTATACAGAAAATGTTTCAACGCCTTGAAAAACAGCAGTCATCGTCGTGGATGATAAACAACAGGTTGACAACGTGGCTCGAAACATGCGTGTGACTTGATGGCTGCTGTTGCGATGAAACATTTGCTGTATAGTTTGTTTGGACCGAGAATAAAATGAAAAACTATATCACGTGAAGCTATAATAACATCATTTGGGGCATCTTAGATACGAAATACATGCCCCAAAGGTGATTTTGTGCAGAAAATTTTTCGACCCTTGAGAAAAAATGACAAAAAATAACCCCCCAAAAAGGCCATTTTTGAAAGTTTTAGAACATTTTGTTCCCCCGAAACAGTTTAAAAGAATTTTCTTAAAATTTTTTTTTCAAAAATCTTTTTTTTTAATTTCGCTTCTGAACCACTATGAAATTTTGGGTTGCGTTTCCATCAGGGTAGGGCAACAAAAATTTTCTTTTAAAAAATTTTTTTCCCAAACCCTGATGGCAACCCAAAATTTCATAAAGGTTCAGAGGCGAGTGGGCATTTTGCGCCATATATTACGATTTTGCCCGACGACGCACAGTTTGAGAAAAATACAGGTGAAGTGAAGACTATAAAAAATCAAGGTTTTTGGGTACATTTCTGCCTGTGCTATGCGCTTGGGCAATTCCAATAGGTCAAATTTGGTATCAATTTAAAGCAGATATCCAACGCAATATACAAATAGCCAATAGAAATGGATATCCAGTTTCTCTTTGGCAGAGCGCTTAAACAAATATTCAAAAAAACCGACTTTGTATAATCCCGCTATTGATTGTGTGGAGGAATAGCGATTTTGAACGCAAACGCAAAAAAGTCACACTAATAGCCTCATATTATGCTATGAAATTCAATCCGACAAACGCTTATGAAATTCCCACGGTGCCCCCAAGGTGTTGTATAGTCCATCCATCGGCTCATGGCACGTTTTCTTTCGGAGGTTCAGGTTCCGTTGTGAAAAGTTGTTCCTCCGCTAGGCAATGTCAGAGAAAACGGCGCACAAAATTAAACTAAAAACCGATTTCTCTTTCTTTTCTTATTGGTAAGCCGACCGGAACCGGAACAGCGCTGGATCCTGTCAAGTATTTCAGCTGAGAAAGAGTGTCATGAGCTGATGGATGGACTATACGTACAACACCTTCAAAATACTTCGTACATATATTGAGTTTAAAATGTTCGGACGTCGAATTTTCGAAAGACGATTGAGCGCAAATCGAATCTGAATTATCGAAATTCGAACTCGAAAGGGCCACGTATGCATACATGTTGAATTAGTGACATGGTCAGAGGTTAAAGGGTCTCCGCCATATATATTCGACCAAAACCAATCTCAATGAAACTTGGCACGGTGACTGGGCTTGGTCTAAAACACTCACGGCCAAGAAAAATTTTTCCCATATCAGCTCCCTGTCTGAGCCCGAAGGGCTGAAACGAAAAAAAATTTTGACCCTACCGCCGCACCATCAAAATAAAATACCGATCTGTTTCGCATGTTCTTAATGTGCCGTTTGACCACAAATGTTTCATAAACGAATAGAACATATCTTAGCCAGAAGTCGTTCAAATGAAGGCACCGTAGACGCTGGTCCGGTTACAAGCCCGGTTGTAGTTCCAAGTCTAACGCATGGACCTCAATGATCACGATTTTTCTAAAGATACGTTAGAGCTAGAATGTTGGATTTTGATCGATAAGCAACAACAATGTTGGGGCTTCATCGGACAGAAAATGCCACAATTTCATCACAACAGTGGGTAGGCTAAAAAATGTGACGGAAGCGAAAATTTGTTAATATGGTGGATTTTGCGTAAAATTCATTTCTTGCTCGTACCTCCAAGTATGCAGATGAACCAACATAGTTTTGCACACAATTAACATCAACTATATATTTACTGTATGGCGTGCCATATATCACCTTGGTACATCGTTATTAAAATAGGAATTTATGACATAGAAGTGTGCTTGGGGTCCCCAGAAAAGGGCCAAGAAGTTGAGGCTCACAACAGTTGAGCGAACTTTTGTTGAAACTTATCAGCGATGGGAAATTGGTCTTTGATCGCTTGAATAGCATGATAAATGGGCTTTGTTACCTATTTTATAGTAAAGCCCTGTGTGATGTCTATGTGCCCCAAAAATACAACGGAAATTTTTTTTCTAAAATTAGCGCGGTTTTGGCAAAGTAGCGCGAGGTATGGTAGTGCCAAAAAATGACTATAATTTTAAATTAGAGCCAAGGCGTTTATGCAACATTTGTGATCAAACGGGACTTTAAGAACAGGCGAAACAGATCGGTATTTTATGTTGATGGTGCGGTGGTAGGGTCAAAAATTTTTACGTTTCAGCCCTTCGGGCTCAGACAGGGAGCTGATATGGGAAAAAATTTTCTTGGCCGTGAGTGTTTTGCACCAAACCTGGTCACCGTGCCAACTTTCATTGAGATTGGTTTTGCACAAATATATATGGCGGAGACCCTTTAAGACTGAATCGATCAGTAGCCTGCGACGCACTGCCAAAATCGATTCGTGCGCGCTCAGGCGGTCAACGCGGGCGGGGGGAGGAAAAAGGCGCCCCCAACTTCCCCCGCCGCCCCTCCACCCGCGAGGCCCCTTCAGCGACCGACTCCCGCGCCCACCCTCCCCCCACCACACCACCCCCCCCCACCACCCCCCCCACAAAAACCCCCACCCACGAACACCCACACCACCCCAAAAACCCAAAACCAACACCTTGGGGGCACCGGTGGGAATTTCATAAGCGTTTGTCGGATTGAATTTCATAGCATAGTATGAGGCTATTAGTGTGACTTTTTTGCGTTTGCGTTCAAAATCGCTATTCCTCCACACAATCAATAGCGGGATTATACAAAGTCGGTTTTTTTGAATATTTTTTTAATCGCTCTTCCAAAGAGAAACTGGATATACATTTGTATTTGCTATTTGTAAATTTCGTTTGATATATGCTTTAAATTGATACCAAATTTGACCTATTGGAATTGCCCAAGCGCATAGCACAGGCAGAAATGTACCCAAAAACCTTGATTTTTTATAGTCTTCACTTCACCTGTATTTTTCTCAAACTGTGCGTCGTCGGGCAAAATCGTAATATATGGCGCAAAATGCCCACTCGCCTCTGAACCTTTATGAAATTTTGGGTTGCCCATCAGGGTTTGCAAAAAAATTTTTTAAAAGAAATATTTTGTCCCTACCCTGATGGAAACGCCAACCCAAAATTCATAGTGTCAGAAGGAAGAATTAAAAAAAAAAGATTTTTGAAAAAAAAATTTTAAGAAAAACTCTTTTAAACTGTTTCGGGGGAACAAAATGTTCTAAAAACTTTCAAAAAATGGCCTTTTGGGGGTTATTTTTTTGTCATTTTTTTCTCAAGGTCGAAAAATTTTCTGCACAATCTTTTGGGGCATGTCATTTCGTATCTAAGAGATGCCCCAAATAATGTTATTATCAGCTTTCACGTGATATAGTTTTTCATTTTTATTCTCGGTCCAACAAACTATACAGCAAAATGTTTCCATCGCAACAGCAGCCATCCGAGTCCGCACGCATGTTTTTCGAGCCAGCATTGTCAACCTGTTGTTTATCATTCACAACGATGACTGCTGTTTTTTCAAGGCGTTGAAACATTTTCTGTATACCGGCCATCTGGACTGTTTATAAAACGGAAAGATAAATACCTGGGGCTGGGACGCACTATGCATGTACCTACATGGTAATACTTCGATATCTCATACCCCATGCGGTCGGTCGTACGTATACGACTGATTCGGCTACCCGACAAGTATTTGTAACAGCTTATGTTCTCAATTCTGTGTGGTTTATGAGTGAATCGTGCTTATTCGACCACAAACTGTTGTCTCTATCCCACAGACCAGCAACTCATACAGACTGTTAGATCGCACCGAACGCTACCTAAACACCCATCATGAGAAAGTGATGCAGACCAAGGTCACAAAAGTGAGCTTGTCAATTAGAGTTGCATTTTTTGCGTTTTTGCGCGTTTTTAGGCAGATTTGGTAAAATTTCCCCGAATCTCAGACTTTTTAAAAAAACTTGTTTACAAAATTTTTCCATCCCTCCTTTCCATGAGTTCCATTGCATTTCTACAACAACAGCAAAAATCTCTAATAATTGTCAAATGGTCAGATTTCAGCTGCTGTGGAAAAGGAATGAAGGGATGTTGCAGTTTGGAATAAAACCTCTATTGCGGATAAATGTCACGTGAATGTGTAAAATATTCTTTGAGAAAAGGAAATTGGCATGGCACTAACTTGCTCGCCGCTTTTTTAATAATAGCTTAAAAGGTGTTTTTCATTTTTTTTGGAGCACGGACTCGACGCGCGGTGTCATGAAGCCAATCATTTAGGCTTTTTTTTGGTACGTCTATTTTTGCCCGTGATATTGTGACGATTCCAAAAAGTTAAATTTTGGTACCAATTTTAAAGCGGAAATCCAGCGCAAAATATATGTGAATAGGCAATGGAGTTGTAAGTATTCTGTTTTTCATCTGAAGCAAATTGATTTGAAACAAAAGTTCGAGAAAATCAACTTGGGAAAAATCATGTTTTCGATTGTGGGGAGGAAAAGCCGAAGTTGAATGGGCCCGCAAACCCGTGAAAAACCTTTCGATTGCCGGCTAACGCTTTTGAAATTCCCCGTACACCACCTTTAAATTCACGCACTCCATCCCCATCTCAATGGAAAGGAAGTTCAAATGCTTTTATGTTTTTTTGTTTCAGCTCGGAAGCTTCATTGGACAAATGGTTGACCAAAAACCAATACCGGAAATGGGAATTTCAATTTCCTCCGCGCTCACGCTTCTCCATAGTCGATATGTATGGTAAATTTGCCGTTTTTTATAGCACATTTAAACATATTTTTGTATCTATAGGAGTTCGAACCGATTTATTCTGTGAAGATGTACCCCATAGCGTGGGTGTCAGGCCCACGACTGATGTCATCTGATGTGAATTTGTTCCAGACAGATTTGCTTAGGTCATCAATGACGTAGTAGTCACGTCGCGGCCACTCACACAATGTAGTCAGTAGTGGGACTCATCGATGGCGTGGTTATGGGGCGTGAATCAGGTTGCCAGTGGAAGTACTCTAGCGTGGGAGAAGAGGCAACCCAAGGACGAAGGTGGTTAACGTCCGGACAGCCGACGAGCAAGGCCGTCTTTCACAACCAGATTACAAAGTTCTCGGTTTCAAAATTTCCAAATCTCAAAAAAAAGGAAATCCGTTTTCCGGATCCGGTTTTTGTTTTTTCAGGTTTTCCGCTTTCCGGCTGCCGGAAAGTGCTTCCACAATCTTCCGGTTTCAGTTATATTTTACCCAAATCAACTGATTCATTGTCCCATTGTGGTGGCCAGACATAACGCACTCTGTGCATGTTACAAAAGAAGACTTTACTGTTTTTGGGAAACCTCCTGCATTTTGACTGCAAGCCCAATTTAGGGGCAAAAAATTGCTCGGCAAGGCTCAGATATCGAATGCGGCCCAACACCTTATCTATGCAGACCTGCATCTTAACATACTATTTTGAACATACAAATTTTTTTTTATCTGTGTTTGACGTTATGTGCTTTGTGGAGCGTTCATATTGTGTGGTCAGAGCTGTTGAGCGTAACAACATTATGCTGAAGTTGTCTTCATGAGAATATGACTATAAAGGGTTGGGTTAAAAAAAGTATACATTTTATAATTTTTTTTAAAAGTTCGCCACTTTTTCGGTTTTTAAAAATTAGAAAATTAAGTTCACTTTTTTATTATTTCAAAACTTTTTTTTATTATTTTCCCCCTTTTTTTCAAACGCAGGTTCTATCATGTTTCTGTTTGTTTTTTCTCAAAAAATCGCCTGCGGCGCTTAACAACGGGTTACACGTCATTACCGCGTTCAACAGTCCGTAACCTTACAAAAGTACCTGAGCAGCCGCGCGTTATGTGCGCGTCCACTCTTTCCACAAAGTCAAATCTGCTTGAAAGTTGAATTATCGTTCCGATTAAGGGTATGCACTGTTTTCATGTAACTTCCCCCTTATCACCAATTATTTACCTTTCCCGTGACACGCCTTACTTTTCATACTACAATCTACATATGTAGGCACATACGGTATGGTCAGGGTTGGGCAAAAAAAACGACGGCGTTTTTTTCTCTCAAAAAAAACGACGTTTTTTTTTAAAAAAACGCCTGGGTCGTTTTTCGTTTTTTTAAAACCCTGGAATTTCCTCCCCCCATTTTCCCTGATTTTTCATTGAAAGTACCCTGATTATCAAGGAAAATCAATTTTTTGTCCCATTTTTTCAAAAAATTTTCGACCAATTTTTACTTTGCCGAGATACGTCGATATACGGAGTTTGACTTTCAGTGATGACCCCGGCTAAAGTTGAGTCCCATGATGCGGGTCTGATATGGGAAACCTTAACAAGTCGCTAGAAAAGGGTTGAAACCCGTTTATTTTGCCTCAGAACACATAAGAATTACTTCACTTAACCACGTTTTCTTGAAAACATGAGCGTTTTCCAATTTTTTTCAGGGCATATTTTGCATTGCATACTGGGCGTTTTAAAAAAAACGTTTTTTTAAAAAAAAACGATTTTTAGAGAAAAAACATTTTGCCCAAAGTTATACAGTAGTTTTACAGACTCTGCCTCCCAACACGAACTGTAGCGCTATCTGGCTCATCGTAAAAAAATGTCACCTCGCTCCTGTCCGCTTGTGAAAACACAACTGGGAGCACTTTTCTTACGAAAAGTTCTTACGACGCGCTACAATTTGTACCCCAGGCTCAAAAAGTCCGGCTTCACGCAGTTACAATTGTGGTGCATACAATTAGTAAGAAGTTCCCACTGTAAGACTACAGATACAAATTGTATCTAGCTGCCAAAAGAAAGATTTTGTGAGTAAAAAAAAAAGTAAAAGGGAAAAAAATTGTAGCTGGATGCCACGCCCGGTAAAAAAGTCCTAACTCGACACACTTTTGATTGTTTTTTTATCCACTATTTTGAAAAAAAAAAAATTTCAGCATTGAATAATGTTTATGATCTCCAGAAGCAATTTATCGGTAACAACGTTATCAACATACAAGTACGTTTTCATGTTTGCCTAAGCGAAAGAAAATTGTGCCATCAAAAACATTTTCAGCGCTATTGATATCTGGCTACGAAAAATTGTGAACTGTTGTAGTTTTTTGTAAGCTCTTTTTATTGAATACATTTAAGCCACATTGTGAACTTTCGGAAAATACAATTTTAAAATGCATCTGTACACCAGTGACATTCATTAATATTTAAGAAGAAAGCTCCAGTAAGTAAAACTCTGGCTTGTGCTTTGGGCGCTCAGATTAAACATAATGCACCCGAAACGGAATGAAAATCAAAACCGGCACTAAATGGCTTTATCCATTTTCCGGTCGCCGGAAGGGGAATTAAAATTAGAGCGAAAACCGGAAACCGGGTGAGTGTGAAAGCAACTTTGCCGAAAACCGGAAAAAAGCATTTCAGGAAAATCGAACATGTTTCCAAATGCGGAAACCAGACAGCCGGCCTGACCGTCACTGGCAGGTTTCCCGTATAAAAGGATCTCATCCCGATCTCAAAGCTTCCGATCCATTTATCCATTGTCTGCTTCAAAGCCTGCTGCGCGCCGAGCGTGGTGCGGCGGCCCGTTCCGCCGCCGTCCCCTGAAGGCACACTATTCTGTATCCCGTAAAAATACAGCCACCCCCGAGGGGGGGGTCGGCTTGTTAGTAGAGCCCCCGGGGATGAGAGGCCCCCCCTAAGTGGCATCCCCTCTATACAGTAGGTGTTTTGTCGGCTTTTAGATAGTGCGTGCGCAGGTACCGTTATTGCATTTTTGCTGCTCGTTTACGAGCCGTATGAGTGCCTTGCTGAGCGATAAACACAGAATAAATGCAACTTACAATGAAACTAATAAAGCCCTTTTAAAAGGACTTTAAGGACCTTGAATTTGGGCACTTCACAGAGATAGAGAAATGGAACAATAAAGCCAATGACCATGATGGAGCCCAAATGCGGTAATCAAGTTAAATAAAGCACTTATCTTAGACTACAAGTGACTCACTATTGAATCATTGTAAATGAATAGGATGTCCAATGGTGGTTTGGGTAACTTGGTGGGAAGGCTCACTGGCCTTTAAAGACAAATAGGAAATTCTTTGGTTGCCATTTATAGTGGCTCAGCAAACTCAAAGCAGAAACGACTTTGATTACACTTTGGAAAGCACTTTGGATGAACAAACTATGAAGAAACTAAGTTCTTTAGCAAAACTGGAACATTGCCACAGAGTGGGATGCAGGAGTCACTCGACCAACACAGTTGATTGGTTTATGCACTTACGGTAATTACAGGACTGGTCATGCCAAAATCATAAACTGAACAATCCGCGGAAGTAAACAAAGTCATTTCCTCGAATAGACCTTTTCACCCTGCTTGGACATTTATGCAACTCATTGAATCACTTGCCTGTTTAACTGGTTTATACTATCCATCAAGTAGGACAATGGACAATTTTCTGTTTGGATTCAGTGGTTTGAAAGACTGGCAGGCACTAATTCAACAACCTGAAAGATGTTTCCCTTGGGCTCAGACAAAAAATTTAGAAAAATTTTCAATGTTTAAAATTTTTAAAATGTTTCTAGAAATTTTCGAAAAGATGACCGTTTTTGATGGATTGTTGTCATTTTTGAATCAAAAAATTTTTAAAAATAGCACTTGCCAACCATGTGGTCTTTGAGTTTGAGGATGCAGAATGAATGCTTATCCTTACCATGAATCTTCATGAACATATGCATGTGCCTAATGACGGCTTTTAAATGTCATTGCCATAGGTAATACATCAACTTGTTTGTGGGTATGCCCAACAATCTTCTTTGGCTTGTGCTGCTGTATGAGTGGATCTTGCTTGTGCGGCAAACTGTTGGGGCCGGCAATGGGTGGCTGCAAACAATATTGATAAGTGAAGTGGACGTCTGGGACACACTTCATCAGCTGATAAACAAGTTGAAAATAATTGTGATGGCATTTATAGCTCCAAAGACAAATTTAAAAATTAGCAAATATAGAAAAACTGTTTTAAAAAACTTTTAAAAGATTTTCAACATCTTGCAGAGCAAACTGAACCAACTTTTGGCTGGGTAAGTGCTTACAGAAACCTTCAGTGGCTAGATAGACTGGTAAAGCCAAAT